>JAODAL010043732.1:0-33573 GCA_025379985.1 Phyllomedusa bahiana
CAAGAAAAACAACGTTTAAATTTAAACCCTGGATGAAAATTTCCCAAAAAAATTTTGAGCAGCCAAAAATGAAGGGGTATTTGTATTTATAAACGTGTTTTTTAAATGAATACAAAAGGAACTGGCTAGCCCCCCCTTGGATATTAATGTGCTGCCCGAGATAGCTTAAAATGTATTTTGCAGCTGCAGGGGCGCAATGGACTTCAGATCCAATCCCCAAAAAAATCAGAAATAAAACATTAAGAGAAGCAGTTCTGAGACAAGCTGAGAACCCCCAAAAAAATCGCTGTTAAAAATCAGTTCTTCAGTAAGAGCTATCCAAAAAGCCTCAGCGCACTTCCCCTGATCAGTAAGTGAGAGGATGTGAGCCCCCGGTTGGCCGGCTTTATAGTGGGGGTGAGTCAAAAACCCCGGGGTCTTGTTGGCTTCATCTCTGCACATTCATGCAGGCTTGCTTTCTTTTCCCAGGTTTTTCCCCTGAAAACGCCAGTGCTCGCAGCCTTTTATCAATGAAAAGACACTTTGTTGCCCAAAGTACCAAACTTCGATTCGTTCAAAAACCGAAGTTTCCTGAATTCAAAACGAATTTCCCTTGTTAGAATTCAATTCGCCCATCTCTAATGTAAAATTATGAAATTTTTTGTGTGTGTAAGTGTACTTTGTAAAGAACCCCAGCACTCTGTAAACAGTATAAATAAAACTTGTTTCATTAAAAATTATCAAAAATTTCCTTTTTTCCAGAAAAACATCTACAGCAATAAAAAATTTAAATTGCACTTTTCCGTCACAAAAAAGGTAATAAAAGGGGTATCCCGGGTAACTAACGCAGCTATACCCCTATGTGTTTCAGAACCACCCCCTTTTTCAAAAACAATTGGGGAGCTGTTTTTTTTGCACTATGGTTTTGTGTAATTTGTGGTTTGTATGTGTGTTTTGTGTTATTGTGCATTTGTTTTTTGTAAAATTTTGCAGTTATGAATATGTGTAATATATAGTAATATGTATGTTCAGTATAGCGCGTTATACTTTCCTGGCCTTTCTATCCGGTATTAATGGGATTGTTGGGGTGAATTGTAGGGAAACCATAGTAAAAACCCCATGAAAGCAGTGGTGGACACAAAGTAAAAGACTTTGGATGGAATAGTTATGGGTCCTTTGTACCCCATATTCATTATCAGATTGGAAAGTCTCTCTGCAATCCCCTATAGTTTCACACAAAAGCAGTAGCCGGTATGTACTTGAATTTTTAAAAAGTAAAGCTGTTTAAGGTCAAAATTTGGGTCTTCTTATTGGGCCCCGATGTTGGCACAAAAGGATCCTTCAACTTTTGTGAATGCAAAAAAGGTACAAAATAAAAAGTCTACAAACCCCAAAACCATGCTCACACAGGCTTTCCTTAACCAAGCCCAAACAAATTACAGCAGCCCCAAATACCCTTTAAACTTTCTAGGCACCCCAGTATGTTTAGTTCTCCCGCAGACCAGCGCCAAAAAAGCAGCTATCTTAGGTCTATTGGATGTTTTTAGTAAATTTTTTTTTTTTATATATAAGAATACAAAAAACAGTATTGACAATTTCTAGGTTGTTACCCAAAATAAATGGTATAAAAATTACAAAAAATACTGATATACAAGGTAAAATATTTTCCAAAATTGTCACTGAAAAAAAACCAGTTACCAAAAAAAATAAAAACAATACCTCCTTAAAGGGAAAAAACTAAAGTTTTTTAAAAACAGACCACTATCACCAAAAAAAATAGTGATTTAAAATTTTACATGTTTTGAATATAAAACTATTATACTATAAATATATTAAAACCACAAGGTACCATATAGTGCAGTTAATCCGTGACTTACAGTTGACATTTCTCTGATGAGCATTTTACTTTTCTTTTTTTTCCCATCCCAAGCCGACTGAATGAGGTTTTCCTAGCTTTATTTGCAAAATTGTCAACAATATCTTAGAACCATTTTTTTTTTTTTTTTTCATCTTTAAAAATTTTTCCCCACCTCTAAATATACCCTGGGTGATAGCTGGGGGTGAGGAGTTATAGGGGGGTGATGGGGGGTTTTATTTTTTTGTTTGCTGGCCCCAAAAACCAAGCAAAAAAATCCTGGGGGAGAGAGACAAAAAAACCCTCCCCTTTAGATTTACGAGCTATATGATTATATTGGTTTTTCCCAGAAAACAGTGACAGGACATGTTGGATCCATTTCTTTATGAAATGGTTAACAAGGGGGTGTTGTTTGGAATGTTTATTTTAAAATTTAAGTTTTTTTTTACAAACATGTCTGAAAGAGCTTTTGTTTACTACCACAGGACTTGGTGTATGCATGTTTTTGTCAACCCAAGACTGACACAAATTTTATTACCTCTGTACTGGCACTTTTGTTGGGATGGGGAAAATCTTAGGGGGTTACCTCCATAAGTGAGGACCAATAATGTGATAGTCTGTATCTGGGGCAAGCTTTGCCGGCTGATATTTTTAGGGTGAGAAAGAACAAAAATTCCTGGATATTCATCCATGATAGTTATAGTTTCAGCCTGCATCATGTTTTTGGTTTTTACCTTGGCTGGTTCTGAGAAGAAAGGGAAGAGGACAAATCTATGTTTTTTTAATTATTTATTTTTGATCCTCAGCGGAATGCCTTATTTTCAAATTGACTATAGAGCACGGAGATCCTGGATAATGGTCTTCTTTCCACCTTAAATATTATCAGCCACAAGTCCCCCCTGATGTAGGACTATTACATTAGAGGGTGGGCTTCACGTTGTTATCTGGTTCTTTCCAGTGCCCCTGGTGCATTAGGTACTGGAGTAATAATGAAAGGGGTTTAGTGTCTGCCTGTGGTGACAAAAAACTTCTGGGCTGACACCAAGCCAAAGCGTAGCTAATGAAGAGGCATCTGTCAGACATCTCCATTACTAACACTGAAATAAAATGGTAAAAAACACACAAAACCAAAAACTATTTTATTTTAAATAGGCACTTACCAACAACATCCCTTGTTGACCATTGTATTAAATAAATGGATCCAACATTAGTCTGACATAGTTTGAGTCTGACACAGTCAAGAGGGTAAACCTTTAAAAACACAGAAACACTAAACAGCACTTGGCTAACAGCTTTCTAAGATGCCTATGGCAGCATTAATTCTAAATATGGCCAGCAGATATGTAGACCCCCTTTAGGTAGGTAGACCCCAAATAATTAGGTAGCCCTGCCAAATTAGTTTGGCAAATATGTAGTTGGCTGACCCATGCTAGATCCTAGCTAGGTAGATATGCAAGGGCAAAATTAGGTAGATATGAAAGTAGGCAAGGCTCCATCAATTATTTGTGGACCTGGGTAGGTAGGCAGGCAATTCTACTAGGATATAGGTAGGTAGGAAGGTAAGGATCTAGGCAGGTAGGTAGGCAAAGCCCCAGGTAGGTAAACAGGTAGGTAAGGCTTTAGATAGATGGGGAAAGCCCTAATTAGATAAGTACAGCCTAGGTATTTAGGTACGGTCCCGGTAGATAGATCGCCCCATCCTTAATAGTGTTCCAACCAGTTAAATGAAAAAAAACGTACCTCTTCCCGTTCCCCCAAACTAACATCAGGTTTTCACAAGTGAAATCCGGCATGTGTGGCATGATGTATGATGTGCATCTCCTGACATACTTCTATACTGCAGACCTAATACAAACTGCGGGCTACATGGGTAATGGTCAGGAAAGGTAGCCGATGGCTTCCTGCTCTGCTGTGGTTCTTACTGTTTGTGCATTCTAAGGCTATGTCTACCCTGCAGTGGACAAAAAACGACCTGAATACGAATTACTAAAAACGTTCATGAAACTGAGTCTGAAACTGTCCACTGCCTGTCAAAAGCAGCTGAAAAAACGTCAGTTTTTTGAGCGCCGTTTTCCGTTGTTTGGTGCGTTTTTGAGCGTTTTTTGGAGCGTCTTTCTTTGCTTGCTTTTTATTGTATGCACAAATTAAGCCATTGGTTGTTTAGCTACACCCTTTACAGGTGGAGTTAAAACATGTTAAATATGTCCTTCCTTTAGATTACTGTAGCCATTGTGTGCACATTTAGGTCCTTTGGGGTGCTACTAACTTTATAAATTTTGCACAGTATTCTTGCACCAAAATCCACAAAACGAAGTGAAGTCAGCTCAAGACCAGGTAGGTTAGAAAATATGGGAAGATATGCCTCTTATTCAAATGCATTAAAACAGACAGTCGACATGACCATGATGTAGTTTGTATTAAGAAAGCGTAAACGCGTTTCGGAGATTATTCCTTAATCTAGCGTATATTGCATAAAAAGCTTTCTTTAAATAGTCCTTTATCGGTCACATGTGCTAGGAAAAATAACTTTAAAACCCTTGCACCTCTGGTAGATTATTGAATATATTAAAATACTACGAAATCAAATATATTAAAGTAACATAACCTACAATAAACAGCATATGATAAAAAACATCTGTCTCTGTTCATACCTGCCGGGATAACGTGAGCCTAATTGGTAGATCCACCATGTCTCCCTATTTTATTAGTTTTTTGTTGTGATCCACACCTCTTGACGGGCTTAAACACTCTCTCAATGCCCCAAGAAAAGAAAAAATCCTGAAGTTTTCTTTATGATGTTCGATGTAATGACTAGATGCCATCGATAATTCCCACAACGACAGTGGTTTTGCCAGTATATTCAGACAGGTGCCTTGGATCTGATTTTGTAACGCTGTTGGATGTACACCCCAACATATTGCAAGTTGCAACTCAGTTAAAGGTAATACAGATTACATGTGATTTAGTATGTTACAATTGATATAAGATTGTAATATTTGTGCTATTATTGTTTACAGATGAAGTAAAAGTATTGGTGATCTGCTAAAGTTTGCCAAGCTATGCACAGTACGCAGGGTGTCCACTTTTGTTAAGAGCCTCTATGTAATAACCAGGTAGGGGTATTGGGTATTTCTGAAAGCATAATACGGGTGACATAGAGAACAAGAGTTCTACCTTTCTTAGAAACAAATTTTATACCCTCCTTATCTAAAAGTGTTTTCATTTTATCTGTGAGAAAAATACAGGTAGATTTTCTTAATGATAGACACAATATGTTTCAAGTGTGGACTCTAGGGGGTAGAAAATGCAATCGTATTTGATAGCCTAGTATCGCTCTTATTTGTTGTTAAGAATTTGTCGCGGGATGAATTGGCTACTGTCCGTTTGGCTCTCTTTACACTCGCAGTGTGGGTATCTCTTCAAATAATCGATCACATGTTTGGACGCTCATATTCCTGAAATTTATGTTCTACTGAACAGTGTTATTTAATTCTGATTTAATTCTCCCACCGGAAGATTTTTAATCACATGTGGTGGGGACAGGATCCTGCCTGTAATATCGAGTTCCTTGCTGTGGGTTTCCGATATGGGAGAATATCAACCCGCCCTGGTTATTACCACTCAAAGTGACAACCAAAAAAGTTGACTTCATTCTCATCGCCATTATAAGTAAAAATTGTAGGTTCATGGTATTTTGATTGATTAAAGTGCAAAAATCATTCCTTCCGACTCCGTGCCCCCCCCCACACCAGGAGCAGGTCATCTATATAACGACCCATACCACCTGATGTGGGGGGAGGGAATGGGACAGTCGCGCGGAGAAGAGAAACTTACTACTCCATGCCGACATAAATATATGTGGCCTGAGCGGGGGAGAATTTTGCGACCATAGATGAAACTCGGCCTGCAGATAGGAATTCTCTGTCATACTGAACGTAGTTATGTCTCAATAAAAAGTCTGTTTGGCCATAACCAAAAATTCCCATTGAGTTCCCTGGAGTGCGGACTAAACTTGAAAAGATGAGATTCCAACTGGAAAAGCCCTGGTGTTGGGGCATGGAGGGGTAAACCCCACCACAATCACACGACACCAGGTAGAGTCCGGAGTTCCATGTTGCTTGGGGGGGACATGATAGTAAACCAGACTTTTTGAGTCTTTTATAAGTCCTGGTAGATTTAACACAAGTGGCTGTAGAATCCATCTATCCACGCTCCCAAGGAACTCACAATGCGGATATCCAGCTACAATAGGTCTAAGTGGTGGTGGAATAGATTCTTATGAATCTTTGGAAATGAATGGAAAATTTGGTAGTTGGATGATCTACAAACAATTTGTCAGCTAACGTAGTAGAGATAGCCTCCATTGTGATTCATCTTTAATAATTTTTTTAGTTTGGTTATTAATTACGATTAGTGGATCACAAGAAAGGGGGCAGATAAGTTTCCCTGTCTTGCAAACAATGTTATGTTTAACTTGCGATATAAAACCAGACATTCAACGTGTCACAAATAGCCCCACCCTTATCCGCTGGGCGTATTAACAAATCTGAATTGTTCTGTAGTTATACTAGCGATGTATGTTACTAATTTGGACATATTGAATTTAACAGGATTATCTCTAAATTTTCTGCTGCAACATTCAAAAGTTCTCTTTCTATATTTTCTTGGAACATATCCAAACAACGGGGTGAGTTGATTTAGGATAAAAATTACTATGTTTCCTACGAAAGTCAGGTCAAGGGTGCTGCAAAGAAAATGAGTTTTCATTTCCAAATTAAGTAAGCAACAATGTTACAGTTTCTTTCAAACGAATTGTATACTAAAGGATAGGACACATGTACATCAGTGTGAAGACCAGCATCGCAATTTCCTCATTATATTTGGAAAAATGATTCATTAACGTAATTTACGTGCTAATCTATTTATGTCAATAGTGTAGAATACAAATCAAATTTTTGTGGGAATAAACACAACCCTTAGATGAGTAACGAGATTTGAGTCTCTGTTAATATATAGCTTGACAAGTTGAATAGGAGAAATCTAAAATTTGCGTTTGGTGTTTTTTGATCTTGTTTTCTTGTGTTTTGTCCCGGATTCTCCTGGAATCATTTTTTGACGTGGATGTTGCATTAGTTTTGCCTCTTTGGGAATGTTCTTTTTGTTTGTTTTTGTCTGGTACATGTGACTGGGAGGTGTCCGAAAGTTTTTCAGAGGACCTGACGTGGGCTCTGAAGTTTCACTAAGTGTCAAGTCCTGGAAGGAAACCACATTTCTTCTGTTGGTCACTGTTGTTTGTTTTGGTGTTGATTTTTCAGAAGGATGCGGAGGGGTGGGTGGAATAAAAAGGCCCCACTTGGGGGGGTGCCAGGTATAGACTTTCATCATGTGTTATAATCAAAGAGTGTCTCTTTCAAAAATTTCCTTTCTTATATGCTAAAATTGAGTCTTCCAATGTACTGTATATTGTTTAACATTTTTTTCTTGCAATCTCTTGTATTTCTTGTAGGCTCAAAGGGCTGCAGCTCTGCTTTGACACTTAAGATATCTTGATTAATAGTATTTCTTAATGGCTCTTACAAATGTGGACACTCGTGTTGCATAGTTTGCAACTTTATGCAGATCACCAATACTTTTACTTCATCTGTAAACAATATAACACATAATATATACATCGGTAGTATCAATTGTAACACTAAATTCACAGTGTATCTGATTATACCTGTATGGATTGCAAACTTGCAATCTATGTTGGGTGTACATCAACAGCAATAAAAAATCAGGGATCCGAAAAGGCACCTGGTTGTATATACGCAAACCACTGTTGTGGAATATCGATGGCTTTCTAGGCTTTTCACTTCGACATCATAATAGGAATAATTCTGGATTTTCTTTTCGGCATGAGAGAGTGTTTAGCTAGTCAGAGGTGGTGATCACAACAATAAAAACTATTAAATAGGTGAGACTATGGTGGATCTACCAATTAGGCTCAACGTTATCCGGCAGGTTTTGATGAAACAAGCAGTAGGATGTTTTTTATCAATATTGATGTTATTGTAGGTTTGTACGTTCTTTATATATTTGATTTCGTTATATTTTATATATTCAATAATATTACAGAGGTGCAGGGTTAAAGTTATTTTTCCTAGCACATGTGACCGGGATATAGGTCTATTTAAAGGAAAGTTTGTTATGCAAATATACGCTTATGTTTAAGGAATAATCTCCGAAACGTGTTTGCGCTTTCTTACTACAATACATCTTGGTCATGTCGACTTGTTTTAATGCATTTTCGATTAAAAGGCTATCTTCATATTTTACCCTACTGTCTTGAGCTGGACTTCTCTCTTCGTTTGTTTGGATCACCTGAGGACTTGTATCCAGTTATCCCGTGGCACGTCCAGGGTTGTTCACTGACGGTGAGGCTCGGCATCCTTTTCGTTCTATATAAAATCCACACAATACCACATTATCTTTGCATATCAGAAAGATAACTGTCATTTGAGTCAAAATGTAAAGAAAAGATTTTAGCGCCAAAATCCCCAAAATGCCATTATTGCAGGCAAATTCCGTAAAAAAAAAATTTTTAGTGTCAGGAGCGTGAATCAGTTTTTAGCGCCAAATTTGTTAAAGATATTGAATAAGCCCCCAAAACCGTCATAAAACGGTTCTGCGACGAAATACGTTTAAAAAAATTTATTTTTTGGTGTCAAAGCTAGATCACTTTGATTAGCGCCAAAATCTGTATAGATACGAATTTTAGCCCCAAAAGACATAAAAAAAGGATTATGACGCCGAAAAAATCTGTAAAAAAACGTATTTTTGGCCCGTCAGAGGAGAGATAACGTTATTTAGCGGCAAATCTGTAAAAAAAAAATTTTTTAGTGTCAAAAAAACCGTCAAAAAAAACTTTTTTTTTCGCACAAAAAAATCCATAAAAAAAAACACTAGTTTTGGCGTCCAGAGGTGAGATAACGTTATTAGCGGCAAAATCTGTAAAAAAAATTATTTTGTGCAAAAAAACGGTAAAAAACAAAGTATTATTCTGGCGCCAAATTTCGTAAAAAACGTATTTTTCAGCATTAGTAGCAAGATCACTTTTTAGCGCCAAATATGTTTAGAAAAGGATTTTAGCATCAAAATCTGTAAAAAAAAACATATCTTGACGCCTAATCTTGTAAAAAAAAAACGTATTTTTTAGCGAAAAAAAATATGAATTGCGCAAAAATCATTAAGGCGACCAAAGCGATGATCATTTTATTACAAAAGGTACAAAAAGGACACATCAGACACTTGTATGCAAATTTTGATCAGGATAACCTTTGTTACAACCACTATAGGTGAGGAGGACTTGGGTCTCCTAGGAGAGTTTTCATTGAAAAATGCAGTAAAAAACGCCGCAAAAACGCGCCAAAAAACGCTTCAATGAGGGACGTCCTGCGCTTTACATAGACTCCTGTAGTAACTTCTCTGCCCTGTTCTGGTTGTTTTTTAGAGCATGTTGCAAACTAAGACAGTAAAAAAAACGAGCAGGAAAAAGAAGCTCAGTGTAGACAGCAGGATCGTTTTTATAAATAGAGGTCTGCATGGGAGATGATTACAGTCGTTTTTCAGGCTTTTTTTTTAAGAAAACGAAAAACGCTGATAAAACAGACGTTTTCTGTGCAGTGTAGAAAGAGCCTAATGATGTGCACTTACGACCCTTCAGGACATTACCTCTGAGTGCTGCCCCTGTGGGGACTCTGCCCTGGAATCTAAGTACTGTCCAGAGAGATCCAGGCTGTTTTGGGGGTATGCAAGTAGCACACCCCTGTACTAAAATTATATGGGTGCTTGTATTTTGTACAGTTTTTGAATGGCTTTTATTTCATTAGGAGCCACACAGAAGTTTATTTGTCAGATTCCATTTTAATTAAATCGGAAATGTATAGGAGAGGTATTATGTCCTGAAGCCCATTCCATTTTGGGCTAATTCAGTGACGCCCAGAGCCACCATTGTATAGAGCTGCAGAAATATCTAGTATATGCCAAGGTAGATCCTTCCACATCTGCTTTGTATGTGATACCTTGTGATGCTGAATGTCAACACCATGTAGCCTTTTGCAATGCACTTTCCCAAAACAAAAAATTGTCCTGTTGCGGTCTCTTTCTTTCGCAGAACAGAGAAAGAAGAAGATCCTAATTCTCCTATTGCAAACAGGAAAGTTCACTTTAAGCTTTCATTAATTGTAGCTTCCATAGCAATAATAACCCTGGGTTTTTAACGATTTTTCATTTACCAATTTGCATTCTAACAGTATTTGTGTCATTTATCTTTAGCAATAATATATAAAGTGATATTGATTAATGTAATTTCAATCTGTTATAAATTCTGTAACAATTTTATGTATTTTTCAAGTTCAGTAAAATGAAATGGATGATCAATGTTACTTCTGGGCACACTAGTGAACTGGATGAGGCCTTACATTACTAGATTTTGAAGCTTGGCATAATAAATTACTCCTTTCCAGATCTGACCGCTCCGAAGAAGTTAAATCATAGAATGAAAACATGCGTCTGCGCAGGAGATCAATTGGATATCACTGCAGAAGAATAGTTTCTATCACGACTCTTATATAGTGATAATGATCACTGTCTCAAGAAAACATGCCTTCAAAAGAATTTTGGTACTAATAAGGCTTTTATTCACCCTGTGCCATTCGAAACGGAAACCATGATACAAGTGTGAACAGAGTTTTGTATTCCTGTTACACAAAGACAATCCACATAAAGCCAAAAACAGCTTGTGTTTATTTTTTTAACAATTCAACAAGAGAAACCTCATTAATCAGTTCCTGACTGAGCGTTATCGCCCTTTCCAAACCAGGCTATTTTTCTGTTTCCGTGTCGCCTTCCTGCTCTCGGTTATTTCTACTGTTTTATTTGGATTTTTTCCGGTGATTTGTTAGGTTTTATTTATTGCAATTTTTCAATATACGGTTTTTTTTTCTTTTTTAATATTATCAGGAAAAATTGTAAAAGTAAGGTCTGTTTTTCAAATTTTTTTATTTATTTATTTTTAACCAGCTTAAGTGACAGCTAAAAGATAAGTTTTTTTCTGATTTCACATGGAAATTGGGGTTCGATATATTTAACTCCTTACTGTCAGGGAAAAACCCCCCAGCTGGCCCACTCGAGGGTCGACGGGCCTGACTTGGGGTGTTTCGGTGACAAAGGTCAGGCCACATACTGTTTCACAGTTAATCCCTGTCCACAGGGCACAGGAAGACCCAGGGAGTGCACGGAGGCAAACTACTCAGCCCACAACCATGACGGATGGGAGAGATCTGTTTACCCACGCTGGTTAACCAGAATCAGCCATGGCCAAATTTAAACTGCCACCAGCTCCTCATTTGGTTATAAAGAAATGTCCAGTTAACGTCTTACAATCAAGTCCGAGGAAAAACCAGCCTTGGGGTAAGCTAAAATTTAAAGGAACGAGTATAGGCGGGTGAGTTTAAGGTGTATCATGACAGGAATAAGCTCAGAGTAAAGTTTATAGATTTAATTCAGCCTTGGAGGGGCGAACTCAGGACAAACAATATGGTAAAGATAGGCATAATATTATACAGCTATTGGTCAGAGGTGCAAATATAAGTATGGTTACAAGCAACGGCCAGTAAGATGTTCCATTTACCTGAGGTTGGTTGTGATTCTGGGCCCACATTGGTGGGGTCTAATGTGGCTTGCTCTGTGTGGATGCTCCTGGAATGCGATGTTAGGCAATCCCCTCCTGAAAGCAAAACCCTGTGCAAGCTGGGCTCCAGCTTATACAGTTATTTGGGTCAGCCCCTGCCGCCCCCCCTCCTTTCACACCCCTGGGACGGACAAACAAACTCCTCCCTCTCTGGCCTGCCATTATTGACGAAAACAAAAACCTGAATGAGGCAGGCACCATCAGAAACCCGGTATGGGCCTATGCTAAGGACATGGGTCACAGGCTGATTCCCTATAATATTGGCTTCCTAAGGCCAGCTTTGTGTTCCTGCCTTACCGTTTCAGCCTAGATCTCGGGAGTGAGCAGGATGGGTGAACGTTTCTTTAATATATGAAACCGACGCAGAGCGGTTAATGAACGGGTCTCCCATAAATCTTTATGAAATATCGGGCCACGCTGTGTCTGCCAAAGGCCCTGTGACCTGGAATTCTGATTGCCTACTGTGTTTTCAGGTGCTAATGAAGTTGCATGAGAATTCTTTATGTGCTGAGTGTCTCCTAATGGGTTGACTGCCCCTCTACCCTTTGTCCGCTGGGGTCTGAAAGACTCTCGCGTAATTGATATCTACCCTCTGGCAGGCAAATTACAATGGGTCTGACCTTGGGGCTAATTATTTGAGGTTTCCTTGGAGCTGGGGTGATTTGAGCAATCGACTGTGATTATGAAGTTGGGAGGGGGGAGATGACTGTCATATTTTGAGTACAGTTTTCCATCACACCTACTCTACAGGGGAAAATCAAAGGAAAATACATCTGTTTTGTACTGACATACAGAGTTGATCAGGGTAAGAGAAGACCCAGCAGTTCAGAAAAGTCACTAAGTCCCACCAAGTCAATTGACCACCGGGGAGATGGAAGTGAATAGACTTTTTGTATGTCTAAAAAAAACCAAACACTCAGTGAGTGCCGTATACACTGGCATTCAAGAAGGGCAAGGACGGTAATAACTGTCCTTGTTATTCAGTGGAGATCCAGCTAAATGAGAAAGATATGTTCACACTGGGCGACATGTATTGAAGCTCGACCCGTGGGGTAGTGGCGCACCTTTCCGAAGGTTTTTCCGGCGGAAAATATCGCGCCTGATTTATGTTGGGGGCTGGGCGAGCTCATATCATACCAATGGGAAAGTCCAGCCAGTGTCCTCGCCAGTGTGTTAGGCGCAGTGCGGGACTTTGGCGCAGTGCGGGGGCTCGCCTGAGATTCGCCGCCGGAGGGTTGCGCAACTCATTCATGTGGGGAACAGTACGCTGCGACTCCCAGTGTGTGCGGGCGCAGCGTGCGGGACTTAGTCGCTGTGCGGCGCTTGCGGCCAAAGATTCGTTCGTCCGAGGAGGTGCATTCATTTAACATGCGGGGGGAAAAAGTTCCATGCGCTAGCCAGTGTTGTGGGGCTCAGTGCGGGGACATGGCGCAGTGCGGGACCTTAGGCGCCGTGTGGGACTGACGGGCGAAAATCTGTTCTGATGCGGAGACAGGGCTAGAAAACTGTGAGAATTCATTCCACATGTCGGTGCAGAGTATGATTTCAAACAACCGCCTTTATAAAGGCGTTCAAATTCTCAGAAAGAAGAGCTGAAACCTAAAAAATAAAAATACATAAAACAAAAATCACTTTCCAATAACCTAAATTCATGGAATTAGGATAATTGGAAAATTGCCGGGAAATTACCAGTAATTCAAATTCAGGAAGAAAGGCTATTCTCATTGGTGGCATAAACCGGCCAATCGAGAATAGGAGCGTCAGGAAACCATTAAAACCTATGGGAGAACTATTGACCAATCTAATTCAAACGCGGGACAGTTCAAAATTACCAGTAAAAATGAGAATAGAGCTGATTGGTTTGAGCTAGCGGGGGCTTGGCTATCTCGGCCAGATCAGTATAGGAGCGAACAGACGACCATTAAAACCTATGGAGAATATTTGACCAATCAAATTCAAGGAGGGACAGTTCAAATACAGTAAAATTGCAGGAATAGAGCTGATTGGTTTGAGCTAGCGGGGGCTTGGCTATACAGCCAATCAGGAGCGCAAAGCTACTTCTCCATTGTAATTTATGGAGAGAAGGGCGCATTGCAATCTCGGCTTTCAGCGCCGTGGCGGAATGGAGTTTGAATTAAAAAAATATTTTTATTAGTTGTAAATTATTCTCTGACAAAAGCTGAAACCTTCATAAAACATAAATCAATTTCAATCCCGAACAACGCGTTTGTCGAGAGACCGGCGCAAATCAAGAATTGGGGTTTAGAGAATTGCCGGGAAATACGAGTAATTCAAATTGTTTAAGCTCTTCTCATTGGTCAGGCATAAACCAGCCAATCAGAATAGAGAGCGACCAGTGCCATTTTAAAACCTAAGGAGAACTATGACCAATCAGGAATAGGAGCAGGACAGTGGCCATTCTCAACCTATGAATGGAGTATTAACCAATCAGAATAGGAGCGACAAAAGACACCATTATATCCTATGGAGAAGTTTTGACCATCAAAATCAAAGGCGGGATAAGTTCAAAATATAGTAAAAAGACAGAAAAGGAGGCTGATTGATGATGCTAGCGTGGCTTGGCTATCCCAGCCAATCAGAGCGCGAGCTACTTCTCCTATTGTAGTCTATGGAGAGATTGGCGCACTGAAATATCGGCGTAAGCGACGTGCGGCATGATGTATTAATAATAAAAAAAATCTTTTTACTTAGTGTAAATAAAATATTATCAGATAAAGCAGCTGAAACCTTCTTTAAAAATAAAGCACTTAAATCCCCTAACAATTGCGTTTGTCGCAGAGACGGCGTCCATAGGGAATTGCATTAGAGAGTTTTGCCGGGGAAATACAGTAATTTAAATTGTTTAAGCTTTATGATGGGTCGGCAGAAGACAGCCAACTCTACGAATAGGGCGACAAAGACCCATTTAAAACCTATGGAGAAGTTTTGACCAATCAGTATAGGAGCGCAACAGTGTCCCATTATAACTATGGAGAAAATATAGCCAATCACAAAATCAGTTCAAATACAGTAAAAAGCAGAAAAGAGACTGATTGGCTGAGCTTGGGGGGCTTGGCTATCCAGCAATCAGAGGCGCGAGCTACTTCTCCATTGTAGTCTATGAAGGAGATCGGCGCACTGAAATCTCGGCCACTCAGTGGCCGTGCGGCATGTCATTACTATAAAAAAAATCATTTTTATTAAGTGTAAAAACATTATCAGATAAAGCGCTGAAACGATCTCTGAAAAATAATCAGTTAAATCCCGAACAAACGCATTTGTCGCCGATGACCGGCGTAATAGGGAATTGCAATAGAGAGAATCGCGCGGGAAAAATACAGTAATTCAAAATTGTTTAAGCTTTATGATTGGTCGGCATAAACCAGCACAATCAGAATGGAGCGACAGTGGCCCTTTATATTCATATGGAGGAGGAATTGACCAATCAGAATAGGAGCAACCAGGGACCCCATTATAACCCTATGGAGAAAAATTGACCAATAATATTCAAAAGGCGGGGGGGGGGGGGGGGTTCGTCAAGCTTAAGCCCAATCAGGAGCGCGAGCTATTTCTCATAGAGCTCTATGGGAAAAGAAAATTGCCGAGAGAGCTCTGTGATTGGCAAAGTTAAAAAGAGGCGCGGTTATTTGGACCGAATGGACGAGCGAGCCGACGCTGCTATGGGTTTTCTAATGCAATCAGCATAATAAAATGTACATGGGCCGAAATCAAATGATAAGACTTACAGAAGTTGGTCCCGATGTGCTCTATAAAAATGAATATTAATATGGGGTAACGAAAAAATTAATTATTACATCATTAAAATCATGTAATTTACTTTATTTTCGTGTAGCACCCAGATAACGTATTGATCCTTGTGATACGAAAGTTAAGAAATAAACATGATTTTATTGAAATACACTGTTCTCAGAACTCAATTAGAACAGAATGGCAAGTCACTGTTCGCATAGCCGTATAGAAGCACTCCAATTCAAGAGCAATTATTTTGGGGTGTTCCTATTCCCAAGATAGGTGTGGGTGCCCCAGAGGCTTTGGATGACAGTATCTATCGATTATACAATTAAAGTATATGGTAGCAAAGCAAGCCCGCTTTGTAAGAATTGGCCAAGAATTTCTTCTGCTATATATAAGCAAGGTATGATTATAAGGTGTATTTTTAGCTACTTGCGTGTAACATAGTTGTAATGCATCAAATTATTGATTACATTTTGTTTGACTTGGCCATCTCTTCATAACGGTTGCACAATAGGCTATTGTACATAATTATACGTAATTGGAGCCTCTGGGCTGTATTTGGAAGGAAGGCCATATACATTACTTTTTGCTTGTCCCTATGATTATTTCTCAGCGAGCTGCAATATAACAGGTAGAGAAGGACACAAAATTGTATATTATCAGATGTCCTACAGTGCTGTACGGTGATGGTTATTACTCAATCAGTTCCCAGCTCACAACAAATAGGAATTTCCATTGACCTATATTTTAATTTTTTGGAGTGTGGGAGGGAATCTCCTTGTAGATGTTGCCTTGGGGGTTTGAACTGGAGATCACAAAGCTGTGAGTAAGAGTGCTAACGGATTAAACTTGTATTCACTTTCGGGCCCAAGTTCAATGTACTATGTTATGGCAAAGCAGATTTAAAGGGCCCATTGGGTACTTTAATAGTATGTTTAAGTCTCTCAAAGGGGAGAATGAGAGTTGTGAGAACAGTTCCTGTAAGCAAAATACTGTAACATGTGTAAATAAAGATACTCAAAACTCTGTTGAACAGGGATCTGTATATTTTTCATTTATTTCAGTGTAAGTAAATCTAAAGATTGGCAGCTACATTTTCTAACCACATAAGATCAGGAGGTCATTTGACTCTAAATTATTGCTCTCGAGGGTCATGTGAAAAAACGTTCCGGGGAAATCTGGATCCCAAGTTTAATGAGGTTATACAGAAAGTAGGCGTGAACCTCACAAATAAACCAAAATAATAAAAATAGTGTAGCTGTAGCCTATGCTATACAAATAGGGGAATCAGATAAAAGCTTCCAATGTTAAAATATTCAGTTTCTGATTAAAAGTTGCATATGTTGTCTATAAACTGGACAACCATGATTTGGCACATGCTGCAGTTAGAAACTACGCAGATGTGCTCTTTCACATGGTTTTCTTTTGATTAGAAAGAAGACCTCTCCTGGACCTGGTCTGTGGATTCAGTAAAATCTTTGTGCTCCCTGTGAAAAAACAAATTCTGCAGCCTTCTCTTATAATTCTGTGTTGTGCTGTTCCCTGTTATTCCTTCTAGCAATGTATTACTGAATCTGTCAGATGGGGGTTACCTTTCCAGTTTTCCAGAGGGGATACACCATAGTTGCAAAATTTTGGAAAATGAAAAAGCAGGAGATACTAGTGGGCGGCGCGCTAGCGCGGCACAGAAAATTTTGCTAAATGACCAGCACATCTTCACGGTATGCCACGCCCTTCAGAAAAAGCACACACCTACTCCACCTAACTGCATAAAGGCTTTGGGAAGAAAACGCCTGCAGGTAGATACCCTTATTGCAGGTAGTAGCCCCCCATAACCCAGGTAGTTGCCCCTTAACAGGCAGGTAGATGCCCCGTTGTTAGCCAATTAGATGCCTCTCTGTAGCAGGTAGAGCCAAATTTGTAGCCAGGTAGATGCCCCCCCTTTGTTAAGCAGGTTGATGGCCCCACCCATTTGTGTTTGTCCTGGCTAGTGACCACATTGTTTTGCCAGGTTAGTGCCCCCATTGTTTGCAGGTAGATGCCCCCTTTGTTTGCCAAGGTAGTGGCCCCCTCTGTTGGCCAGGTAGTGCCCCCTCTGTTGGCCAGAGTAGATGCCCCTCATGTTCAGGTAGTGCCCCCTCTGTTGAGGTAGTTGCCCCATTGTTGCCAGGTAGTGCCCCGCTCTGTAAGCCAGGTAGTGCCCCACATCGTTAGCCAGGTAGTGCCCCCATTGTTAGCCAGGTAGTGCCCCCATTGTTAGCCCAGGTTAATGCCCCCATAGTTAGCCAGTAGTGCCACCAGGCCCCTGTTAGCCAGGTAGTGCCTCCATTGTTGGCCAGGGGGGGTAAACCAACATAGTGACAGGTAGATGCCCCCATTGTAGCAAGGTAGTACACCCCTTTAGTAGCCAGGTAAGTGCCCCGTTTGTAAGCCCGGTAGGGCCTCCATTGTTGCCAGGTTAGTGACCCCCATTTGTAGCCAGGTAAGTGCCCCCCCATTGTAGCCAGAGGTAGTGCCCCCCATTTTAGCACAGGTAGTGACCCCATTGTTAGGCCAGGTAGTGCTCACTCTCTGTTGCCAGGTCGTGCCCCCCCATTGTTAAGGGCCAGGTAGTGCCCCTCTGTTGCCAGGTATTGCCCACATTGTAGCTAGGTAGACCCCCCATTGTTGCCAGGTGGACCCCCCCATTGTAGCCAGGTAGACCCCCCCCATTGTAGCCTGGAACAGTGGCCCCCCTAAAACTCATAAAAATAAAATAATAAAATCCAATTTACCCGTCCCAAGGCTCCTGCAGAGCTGGCCCGCTCATGGACATCTGCCTCAGCACGTGTCACAGGGGAAGTGAGTGCAGGCCGCACGTTCACTTCCTTCTGTGACGCTGACATGTGTGTACGGCGCACAGCGGCGCGGGACATGACAGGGGGAAGGAAGGCAGGAGGGAGACGATCACTCATGCCTACTAACACTGCTTCAGCAGGGTTCACGGGCGGGTGGAAGCGGGCGAAGCGGCCCGTTCACACGCCTGTGGGTACTGACCGGCCGGTGCCAGTGTAGCGCAACAGCGCTACTCCGGCGCCGCCGGTCATTTAAAGGACCCCGCGCGCATTGCTGGCGGCGGGAGGGTATGCCAAACTACCCGGGAGTGCTGGGGGGGGGGGGCAGATCCAAATAGCGGGACCCCCGCCAAAAACGGAGAGTTGGCATGTATGGCATACACTGACTCAGTGAGTACTGATTGGACAAAATTAGACTAAGACTAAGCAGGAACACTCCCCCAACTGGGAAAACCCAGCTGACAGGTTAGAAGGAATTACAGGGGAACCACACAACACAGAGACATAGGGAAATATAGTGTCACAAGGAACAAAGGTATTTACTAAAGCAGAGATAAAAGGAATGACTACCAGTCCTCTTTAATGTAAGGCCGATTTTGTGAGCTGTATACCTGCAAATCATGTGCCCACTAATGGTATTCATTAATATTCATTTGCAGCTATACAGCTTGCAAAACTCAACTGCTGTTAACAATCCACACAAAAAACTGCACAGAAAAACAGCACCATTCGACCCACCCATCTCTCTCTTTTCCTCCTCCTTTTTTTTGTCTTTTTTGCTTTCTTTACTTTTTTTTTTTTCCTATTTTTTTTTTCCTTTTTTTTTTATTATTCTTATTTTTTTTTCTTTTCTTTGTTGTTGGTTGAGAGAGATGGGTGGTCTGAATGGTGCTGTTCTGTGCGGCTTTTTGTGCGGATTGTTAACAGCAGTTGAGTTTTGCAAGCTGTATAGCTGCAAATGAATATTAATGAATACCATTAGTGGGCACATGATTTGCAGGTATACAGCTCACAAAATCGGCCTTACTTAAAGAGGACTGGTAGTCATTCCTTTTATCTCTGCTTTAGTAAATACCTTTGTTCCTTGTGACACTATATTTCCCTATGTCTCTGTGTTGTGTGGTTCCCCTGTAATTCCTTCTAACCTGTCAGCTGGGTTTTCCCAGTTGGGGGAGTGTTCCTGCTTAGTCTTAGTCTAATTTTGTCCAATCAGTACTCACTGAGTCAGTGTATGCCATACATGCCAACTCTCCCGTTTTTGGCGGGGGGGTCCCGCTATTTGGGATCGCCCCCCCCCCCCGCACTCCCGGGGGAGTTGGCATTCCTCCCGCCGCCAGCATGCGGCGGGGGTCCTTTAAATGACCCGCGGCGCCGGAGTAGCGTGGTGCGATACTCTGGGCACGCCGGTCTGTTTCCCACAGGCGGGTGAAGCGGGCGCTGCCCGCTTCAGCCCGCCCGGAACCCTGCTGAGTCAGGGAGGAGGCAGGAGGATCGCTCTCACTCCTGCCTCACTCCCCCTGTATGTCGGCCGCCGCCCCACTTTTGTTTTTTTGCCGCCGTACACACAGGCAGCGTTCACAGAGGAAGTGACGTGCGGCTGCACTCACTTCCCCTGTGACACTGCAGAGGAGATGTCCAGGAGCGGGCCACTCTGCAGGAGCCTGGTCGGGTAAGTGGATTTTATTATTTTATTTTTATTAGTTTTAGGGGGGCACTGTCTGGCTACAATGGGGGGTCTACTGGCTACAATGGGGGGTCTACCTGGCTACAATGGGGGGTCTACCTAGCTACAATGGGGGCAATACCTGGCAACAGAGGGGCACTACCTGGCTAACAATGGGGGGCACTACCTGGCAACAGAGAGGGGGCACTACCTGGCAAACAATGGGGGCACTACCTGGCTAAAATGGGGGGCACCTGGCTACTAAGGGGGGCACTACCTGGCTACAATGGGGGCACTACCTGGCAACAATGGAGGCACTACCGGGCTACTAAAGGGGGCACTACCTGGCTACTAAAGGGGGTACTACCTGGCTACAATGGGGGCACTACCTGGCTACAATGTGGGGTTTACCTGGCAACAATGGAGGCACTACCTGGCTAACAATGGGGGCATGGGGGCACTACCTGGCTAACGATGGGGCACTACCTGGCTAACAATGGGGGCACTACCTGGCTAACAATGGGGGCACTACCTGGCTAACGATGTGGGCACTACCTGGCTACAGAGGGGGCACTACCTGGCAAACAATGGGGCATCTACCTGGCAACAGAGGGGGCACTACCTGGAAAGCAATGGGGGCATCTACGTGGCCAAGAGAGGGGGCACTACCTGGCCAACAGAGGGGCACTACCTGGCAAACAATGGGGGCATCTACCTGGCAAACAATGGGGCACTACCTGGCAAACAATGGGGGCATCTACCTGGCAAACAATGGGGGTCATCTACCTGGCTAACAAAGGGGGGCATCTACCTGGCTACAACTTTGGCTCTACCTGGCTACAGAGAGGGCATCTATTTGGCTACAAGGGGGCATCTACCTGCCTGTAAGGGGCACTACCTGGTTATGGGGGGCTACTACCTGGCTATAAGGGCATCTACCTGGCTTTCTTCCAAAGCCGTTATGCAGTTAGGTGGAGTAGGTGTGGCTTTTTGAAGGGCGTGGCATACCGTGAAGATGGGCGTGGTCATGCAAATTTTTGCTGTGCCGCGCTTAGCGCGCCGCCCACTAGTATCTCCTGCTTTTTCATTTTCAAAATTTGGCAACTATGGTGTATGCCCCTCTGGAAACTGGAAAGGTAACCCCCATCTGACAGATTCAGTAATACATTGCTAGAAGGAATAACAGGGGAACAGCACAACACAGAGTTATAAGAGAAGAGGCTGCAGAATTGTTATTTCACAGGGAGCACAAAGATTTACTGAAACAGACAGGTCAGGAGAGGTCTTCTTTCTAATCAAAAGAAAACCATGTGAAAGAGCACATCTGCGTAGTTCTTAACTGCACCATGGCCATATCATGGTTGTCCAGTTTATAGAACAGATGCAACTTTTAATGAGTAACTGATATTTTAACATTGGAAGCTTTTATCTGATTCCCCTATTTGTATAGCATAGGGCTACAGCGTACACTATTTGTGGTTCTCGCTATTTCTGTATAACCTCATTAAACAGTTGGGTCAGATTTCCCCGGGAACGTTTTCACATGACCCTGAGAGCAATAATTTAGGCAAATGACCTCCTGATCTTTGTGGTTAGAAAATGTAGCTGCCAATCTTTAGGGAGATTACTACACATGAAAATAAATGAAAAATATACAGATCCCTGTTACAACAGAGTTTGAGTATCTTTATTTACACATGTTTACAGTATTTTGCTTACAGACTTTCTCACAACTCTCATTCTCCCCTTTGAGAGACTTAACAAACGTATTAATGTACCAATGTGGCCCTTTAAATCTGCTTTGCCATAACATTTACATTGAACATGGGCCAAAGTGAATACAAGTTTAGCGGTTAGCACTCTTACCTCACAGCTTTGGGATCTCCAGTTCAAATCTACCCAAGGGCAACATCTACAAGGAGAGTTCCCTCCCACACTCCAAAAATTAAAATAATAGGTCAATTGGGAATTCCTATTGTGGAGCTGGGAACTGATGTGAGTAATAACCATCTCTGTACAGCACTGTGGAATATATACATTTTTGCCTTCTAACTGTTATTTGCAGTCGCTAGAAATAAATCAAGGGACACAAAAAGTAATGTATATGGCCTCCTTCAAATACAGCCAGGGCTCATATTAGATAATTATTGTACAGAGGCCTTTTTAGATGCCAAGAACAAAATGTAATCAAGTACTTGATGCATTACAACTATGTTACACAAGTAGGAAAAAATACACCTTATAATTTACTTGCTTATTTTAGCTGTAGAAATTTTGGCCAATTTAAAGGGTTGTTGCTACCATATACTTTTATTGTATATCGATAGGATATGTCATCAAAGCCTCTGGGACCCACACCTATCTTGGGAATGGACTCCCAAAATAATTGGCTCTGAATGGAGTGCTTATCAGGCTTGCGAACGACTTTCCATTCTGGTCTATTTGAGTTCTGAGAACAGTGGATTCAATAAAATCATGTTTATTTCTTTATTTTCGTTATCCAAGGATCAATAGTATGGGTGCAACGAAAATAAAGAAATAAACATGATTTTATTGATGTAATATTTTTTTTTCGTTACCCCCATATTATTATTCATTTTATATACACATCGGGACAACTTCTGTAGTCTTATCATTTGATTTCGGCCATGTACAGTTTTATTTCAGATTGCATTAGAAAACCCATAGGAGCGTCGCTCGCTCTCCCATTGGTCCAAATAACCGCGCCTCTTTTAACTTAGCCAATCACAGAGCTCGCTCGGAATTTCTTTTCCCCATAGAGCTCTATGAGAAAGTAGCTCGCGCTCTGATTGGCTAAGCTGGACGAGTCCCCCCCCCTGCCCGCCTTTGAATATGATTGGTCAATTTTTCTCCATAGGTTATAATGGGTCCCTGTCGCTCCTATTATGATTGGTCAATTCTCCTCCATAGGATATAATGGGCCACTGTCGCTCCTATTCTGATTGGCTGGTTTATGCCGACCAATCAGAAGAGCTTAAACAATTTGAATTACTGTATTTCCCGGCGATTCTCTCTATTGCAATTCCCTATGTAGCGCCGGTCTCGGCGACAAACGCGTTGTTCGGGATTTAACTGATTTATTTTTAGAGAAGGTTTCAGCGCTTTATCTGATAATGTTTTACACTTAATAAAAATGATTTTTTTATTAGTACTACATGCCGCACGGCACTGAGTGCCGAGATTTCAGTGCGCCGATCTCTTCATAGACTACAATGGGAGAAGTAGCTCGCGCTCTGATTGGCTGGGATAGCCAAGCCCCCGCTAGCTCAGCCAATCAGCTCTTTTCTGTCTTTTTACTGTATTTGAACTGATTTTGATTGGTCTATATTTCTCCATAGGTTATAATGGGACACTGTCGCTCCTATTCTGATTGGTCAAAACTTCTCCATAGGTTTTAATGGGTCTTTGTCGCTCCTATTCTGATTGGCTGGCTTCTGCCGACCAATCAGAAGAGCTTCAACAATTTAAATTACTGTATTTCCCGGCAATTCTCTCTATTGCAATTCCCTATGTAGCGCCGGTCTCTGCGACCAACGCGTTGTTAGGGATTTAAGTGGTTTATTTTTAAAGAAGATTTCAGCTCTTTTTCAGATAATATTTTACACTTAATAAAAATTATTTTTTTATTAATACTTCATGCCGCACGGCGCTGAGCGCCGAGATTTCAGTGCGCCAATCTCTCCATAGACTACAATAGGAGAAGTAGCTCGCGCTCTGATTGGCTGGGATAGCCAAGCCACCGCTAGCTCAGCCAATCAGCTCTTTTCTGACTTTTTACTGTATTTTGAACTGTCCCCCCTCTGATTTTGATGGTCAAAACTTCTCCATAGGATATAATGGGTCTTTGTCGCTCCTATTCTGATTGGTTAATACTCCTTCATAGCTTAGAATGGGCCACTGTCGCTCCTATTCTGATTGGTCAATAGTTCTCCATAGGTTTTAATGGGCCACTGTCGCTCCTATTCTGATTGGCAGGTTTATGCCGACCAATCAGAAGAGCTTAAACAATTTGAATTACTGTATTTCCCGGCAATTCTCTATAACCCAATTCCTTATGTTGCGCCGGTCTTGGCGACAAACGCGTTGTTCGGGATTGAATTGATTTATGTTTATAGAAGGTTTCAGCTTTTTTTCTGAGAATATTTTACAACTAATAAAAATGATTTTTTAATCATACTCCATTCCGCACGGCCCTGAGCGCCGAGATTTAATTGCGCCGATCTCTCCATAAATTACAATGGGAGAAGTAGCTTGCGCTCTGATTGGCTGGGATAGCCAAGCCCCCGCTAGCTCAACCAATCAGCTCTATTCTGCATTTTTACTGTATTTTGAACTGTCCCGCCTTTGAATTTGATTGGTCAATAGTTCTCCATAGGTTTTAATGGGTCTCTGTCGCTCCTATTCTGATTGGCCGAGCTAGCCAAGCACCCGCTAGCTCAACCAATCAGCTCTATTCTGCATTTTTACTGTATTTTGAACTGTCCCGCGTTTGAATTAGATTGGTCAATAGTTCTCCATAGGTTTTAATGGTTCACTGTCGCTCCTATTCTGATTGGCCGGTTTATGCCGACCAATGAGAATAGCTTTCTGAATTTGAATTACTGTATTTCCCGGCAATTTCCAATATCCTAATTCTTGAATTAGGATATTGGAAAGTGATTTTGTTTCATGTATTTTTTATTTTTTAGGTTTCAGCTCTTTTCTGAGAATGTTGAACGCCTTTATAAAGGCGGTTTTTGATTCATACTCTGCACCGACATGTGGAATGATTTCTCGCTGTTTTCTAGCCTGTCTCGCATCAGAACAGATTTTCGCCGCAGTCCCACACGGCGCCTAAGTCCCGCACTGCGCCCAAGTCCCCGCACTGTGCCCCACACACTGGCGAGGCGCAGGGAACTTTTCCCCGCATGTATGAGTGCACCTCCTCGGACGGCGAATCTTTGGCGCAGCGCCGCACTGCGACTAAGTCCCCACGCTGCGCCCCACACACTGGCGAGGCGCAGCGGACTGTTCCCCACATGTATGAGTGCGCTACCTCCGGCGGCAAATCTCAGGCGCAGCCCCGCACTGCGCCAAAGTCCCGCACTGCGCCTAACACACTGGCGAGGCATGGCGGACTTTACATTGTATGTATGAGCGCGCCCAGGCCCCAACATAAATCAGGCGCAGATTTCGCCGGAAAACCGGCGGAAAGGTGCGCCCCCGACGTGGCGAGCTTCATACATGTCGCCCTGTGTGAACATATCTTTATCATTAGCTGGGATCTCCACTGAATAGACAAGGACAGTTTATTACCGTCCTTGCCTTCTTGAATGCTGTGTATACGGCACTCACTGAGTGTTTGGTTTTTTAGACATACAAAAAGTCTATTCACTTCCAACTCCCCGGTGGTCAATTGACTGGTGGGACTTAGTGACTTTCTGAACTGCTGGGTCTTCTCTTACCCTGATCAACTCTGTAGTCAGTACAACAGATGTATTTCTCCTTGATTTCCCCTGTAAGTAGGTGTGAGGAAAACTGACTCAAATATGACAGGTCATCTCCCCCCTCCAACTTCATAACTCAAGTCAGATTGCACAAATCACCCCAGCTCCCAGGAAAGCCTCAACTAATTAGCCCCAAGGTCAGACCCATTGTAAATGGCCTGCCAGAGGAAGATATCAATTACGCGAGAGTCATTCAGCCCCAGCGGACAAAGGGTAGAGGGGCAGTCACCCCAGTAGGAGATCAGCACATGAAAGAATTCTCATGCCACTTCATTAGCACCTGACAACACATCGGCAGTCAGACTCCCAGGTTCACAGGCCTTTGGCAGACACAGCGGGCCCGATATTTCATAAAGATTTATAGGAGACCCGTTCATAACCGCTCTGCGGCGGATTCATATATTAAAGAACGTTTCCACCCATCCTGCTGCCACTCCCGAGGTTCTAGGCTGAACGGTAAGGCAGGAACACAAAGCTGGCCTTAGGAAGCCAATATGATAGGGATGCCTGGTACCAGGTCGTAGCATAGGCCCATCCGGTTCTGATGGTGCCACTCAGTTCTGGTTTTGTTTTCGTCAAAAATGGCATGGCCAGAGAGGGAGGAGTTTGTTGTCCGTCCCAGGGGTGTGAAGGGAGGGGGGGCGGCATGGGCTGACCCAATACTGTATAAGCTGGAGCCCAGGCTTGCACAGGGGTTGCTTTCAGGAGGGGAGGTGCCTAACATCAGCATTCCAGGAGCATCCACACAGGAGCAAGGCCACATTAGACCCCACATGTGGGCCCAGAACCAAGCCAACCTCAGGTAATTGGAACATCTTACTGCCGTTGCTTGTAACCATACTTATATTTGCACCTCTGACCAATATCTGTATAATATTATCCCTCTGTACCTATTGTTTGTCTAGTACGCCCTCCAAGGCGAATTAAATCTATAAACTTTACTCTGAGCTAGTCTGTCTTGATAACTAAACTCACCCGCCTATTACTCGGTCTTTTAAATTTAGCTACCCCAAGGCTGGTTCCTGGACTTGTTGTAAGACGGTAACGGACAGGTCTTATAACCAAATGAGGAGCTGGTGGCAGTTTATTTGGCCTGGCAGAGTTCTGGTTAACCAGCGTGGGTAAACAGATCTCTCCCAGCCGTTCAGGGTTGTGGGCGAGTAGGTTGTCCTCTCGCACTCCCTGGGTCTTCCTGTGCCCGTGTGGACAGGGATTAACTGTGAAACAGTATGTGGCTGACCTTTGTCACGATACACCCCAAGTCAGGCCGTCGACCCTCGAGTGGGCCAGCGGGGGGTTTTCCTGACAGTAGGGTTAATATATCAACCCCAATTTCATGTGAAATCAGAAAAAAACTTATTTTAGCGTCACTTAAGCTGGTAAAAATAAATAAATAAAAAAATTTGAAAAACAGACCTTACTTTTACAATTTTTCCTGATAATATTAAAAAGAAAAAAAAACGTATTTGAAAAATTGCATAAAAATAAAACCTAACAAATCACGGAAAAAAGCCAAATAAAAACAGTAGAATAACCGAGAGCAGGAAGGCGTACTACGGAACAGAAAAATATGCCTGGTTGGAAAGGGAGGTTAACGGCTCAGTCAGGAACTGATTAATGAGGTTTCTCTTGTTGATTTGTTAACAAAAATAAACCCAAGCTGTTTTTGGCTTTTATGTGGAGTTCTTGTGTAACTATGGAATACAAAACTCTGTTCACACTTGTATCATGGTTTCCGTTTAGAATGGCACAGGGTGAATAGAGCCTTAGTAGTACCAAAGATCTTTTTGAAGGCATGTTTCTTGAGACAGTATCATTATCACTTATAAGAGTCAGTGATAGAAACTATTCTTCTGCAGTGATATCCAATGATCTCCTGCGCAGATGTTTTCATTCTATGATTTACTTCTCGTGAGCGTGTCAGATCTGGAAAGGAGTATTTTATTATGCAAGCTTTCAAGAAGCTAGTAATGTAAAGGCCTCAATCCAGTTCACCTTGTGTGGCCCAGAATTAACTTGATCTCCATTTCATTTTACTGAACTTGAAAAATACATAAAATTGTTACAGAATTTATAACAGATTGAAATTACATTAATCAATTTCACCTTAATATATTATGTGCTTAAAGATAAATGACACAAAATACTGTTAGAATGCAAATTGTAAATGAAAAATCGTTAAACCCAGGGTTCTTATTGCTATGGAAGCTACAAATAATGAAAGCTTAAAGTGAACTTTCCCTGTTGCAATGGAAATTAGGATCTCTTCTTTCTCTGTTCTGCGGAAAGAAGATGACCGCAAAGACAATTGGAAAGTGCATTGCAAAAGGCTACATGGTGTGTCATTTCAGCATCACAAGGTATCACATACAAAGCAGATGTGGAAGGATCTACCTTGGCATATACTATAGTATTTCTGCAGCTCTATACAATGGTGCTCTGGGAGGCACTGAATTAGCCCAAAGATGGAATGGCTTCAGGACAGAATACCTCTCTATAGCATTCGATTTATTTAAAATGGAATCTGACAAATTAAACTTCTGTGTGGCTCCTAATGAAATAAAAGTCATTCAAATACTGTACATAATACAGCACCCAGATAATTTTATACAGGGGTGGTGCTACTTGCATACCTCCCAACCATCCTGGATCTCTCTGGACAGTACTAGATTCCAGGGGCAGTCCCACAGGGGCAGCACTCAGAGGTATGTCCTGAGGGTCGTATGTGCACATCATTAGGCTCTGTCTACACTGCACAGAAAAACGTCTGTTTTTTCAGCGTTTTTCGTTTTCTTAAAAAAAAGCTGGAAAAACGACTGTAATCATCTCCCATAGACCTCTATTATAAAAACGTCCTGCTGTCTACACTGAGCTTCTTTTTTCTGCTCGTTTTTTTTACTGGTCGTATTTTGCAACATGCTCTAAAAAACACCAGAACAGGGCAGAAAGTTTACTACAGGAGTCTATGTAAAGCGCTGGACGTCTTTTGATGCGTTTTTTGGCGCGTTTTTGCGGCGTTTTTTACTGCGATTTTTCAATGAAAACTCTCCTAGGAGACCCAAGTTCCACCTATAGTGGGTGTAACAAAGGTTATACCTGATCAAATTTGCATACAAGTGTCTGATGTGTCCTTTTTTTGTACTTTTGTAATAAAATTATCATGCTTTGGTCGCTAATGATTTTTGCGCATTTCAAATTTTTTTGGCTAAAAATATGGGGTTTTTTTTACAGATTTTGGCGTCAGAATGTTTTTTTTTACAGATTTTTATGCTAAAATCCTTTTCTAAACATATTTTGGCGCTAATAAAGTTATCTAGCTACTAATGCTGAAAATACGTTTTTTTACGAATTTTGGCACCAGAATACGTTTTTTTACGTTTTTTGGCACTAAAATAATTTTTTTTACAGATTTTGGCGCTAATAACGTTATCTCACCTCTGACGCCAAAAATACGTTTTTTTATGGATTTTGGCGCAAAAATAAGTTTTTTGACGGTTTTTGACACTAAAAAATTTTTTTTTTACAGATTTTGCCGCTAATAACGTTATCTCGCCTCTGACGCCAAAAATACGTTTTTTACAGATTTCGGCGTCAGAATCCTTTTTTTATGGCTTTTGGGGCTAAAATCCGTATCTTTACAGATTTTGGCGCTAATAAAGTGATCTAGCTTTTGACACAAATAAATAAATTTTTTTACGGATTTCGGCGCCAGAATCCTTTTTTTGACGGTTTTGGGGGCTTAGTTCAATATCTTTAACAATTTTGGCGTAATAAATGATCATGCTTCTGACCCCAAAAAATTTTTTTTTTTTTCGGAATTTGCCGCAATAATGCTTTTGGGGGATTTTGGGCGCAAAATCCTTTTTTTTAAAGATTTTGACGCAAATACAGTTATCTGCTGTATCAAAGTAATGTGGGTTTTTGTGGATTTTGGTCAAGAATCTGGGCAAATTTTAAATAAAGTTAGCACAAAAGGGGACAATGTGCTCACAATGGCACAGTGATCTAAAGGAAAGGACTACTTAACAGTTAACTCCCCTGTAGGGTTCTTACATCCAAGTTAATTTGTGCATACTTTAAAAAGAAGAGCAAAGAGTCCAAAAACGCTCCAAAAACGTCCAAAAAAACGGAAAACGCGCAAAAAAGGACGTTTTTTCAGGCTTTTACAGGCAGGGGGACGTTTAGACTCATTTCTGGGGCGTTTTTAGTAATTGTTTTTAGGTTGTTTTTTGTCCCTGCAGGGTAGACATAGCCTTAGAATTCACAAACGTAAGAACCACAGCAACAGGAAGCCATGGCTACCTTTCCTGACCTTACCCCTGTAGCCCGCAGTTTTATTAGGTCTGCATATAGAATATGTCAGGAATGCACTCAAAAACATCCACCAAAGCCCGGGTTTAAATTGTGAAAACTGATGTTTTTTTGGGGGGAACGGGAAGAGGTACGTTTTTTTTCATTTAACTGGTTGAACATATTTGGGTGGGGGATTATCTCCGGGACCGTACCTAAAAACCTAGGGTGTTTATCAATTAGGCTTTCCCCTCTATTAAAGCCTTTCCGCCGTTTACCCACCTGGGCTTTGCCCACCTACCTGCCCAGATCCCCTTTCCTTCCCCACCACCCTTTTCCTAGTAGAATTTCCCCGCCTACCCACCCCCGGGCCACAAATAATTGTGGACCTTGCTACTTCATATTCCCCAATTTTGCCCTTGCTACTACCTAGCTGGATCTAGCATGGTCACAACTACATATTTGCCAAACTAATTTGGCAGGGCTACCTAATTATTTGGGGTCTACCTACCTAAAGGGGGTCTACATATCTGCTGGCCATATTTAGAATTAATGCTGCCATAGGCATCTTAGAAAGCTGTTAGCCAAGTGCTGTTTAGTGTTTTTTGTGTTTTAAGGTTTCCCTTTGACTGTGTCAGACTCAAACTATGTCAGACTAATGTTGGATCCATTTATTTAATACAATGGTCAACAAGGGATGTTGTTGGTAAGTGCCTCTTTAAAATAAAATCGTGTTTGGTTTTGTGTGTTTTTTACCATTTTATTTCAGTGTTAGTAATGGAGATGTCTGACAGATGCCTCTTCATTATTATCGCTGTGGCTTGGTGTCAGCCAGAAGTGTTTTTGTCACCACAGGGCTGACACTAAACCCCTTTCATTATTACTCCAGTACCTAATGCACCAGGGGCACTGGAAAGAGACAGATAACAACGAGAAGCCCACCCTCTTATGTAATAGTCTACTTCAGGGGGGACTGTGGGCTGATATTTTTAGGGTGGAAAGAGACCAGTATCCATGGATCTCCGTGCTCTATAGTAAATTTGAAAATAGGCATTCCGCTGAGATCAATAAATAAATAATTTAAAGAAAACATAGATTGTCTCTTCCCTTTCTCAGAACCAGCCAAGGTAAAACCAACAGATGCAGGCTGATACTATCAGGATGGAAAGATCCATGGATTTTTGTTCTTTCTCACCCTAAAAATATCAGCCGGCAGCTGCCCCAGAATACAGACTATCACATTAGGTGGTCTACTTATGGTGGTAACCAAGATTTTCCCAGTCCAACAGAAGTGCCAGGTACAGAGGTAATAAAAGGTTGTGTCAGTCTTGGGGTTGACAAAAACAGTGCTAGCTAGCACCAAGTCCTGGTGGTAGTAAACAAAAAGCGTCTTTCAGACATGTTTGTAAAAAAAAACTTAATTTAAATAAACATTCCAAACAACATCCCTTGTTAACCATTTCATTAAAGAAATGGATCCAACATGTCCTGTGCTACTGATCTTCTGGGATAACACAATATAATCAGTATAGCTTCAGTATAATCTCAAGGGGGATGGTTCTTTGTCTCTCTCCCCCAGGACATTTTGCTTGTGTTATGTGGCCTAGCGTAAACACAAAATACAACCCCCATCTATCACCCCTTAAACTCCCCACCTCCAGCTATCATCCCATGGGTAGTATGTATAGAGGTGGGGAACATTATTAAGATGCTAAAAAAAAAAAAAATGGCTTCTAAGATATTTGTGTGACAAATTTTGCAGAATCATGGCTAGGAGAAATCCTCATTGCAGTCTGGCTTGGATGGGAAAAAAAAGAGAAAGTGAATGATTCATCAGAGAAGATGTCAACTGTAAGTCACTGGATGTAACTGCACTATATGGTCACCTTGTGGTGGTAATATAGTTAGTAGTATAATAGTTTATATTCAGAAACAGTGTGTATTTTTCAATCACTATGTGTTGGTGATATGTGGTCATGGTGTTAAAGCATTATGTGTTCCTTGTATAGTGATGGTATTGTTATTATTGGCTTTGGTATACTGGTTTGTTCAGTGACAATGTGGTGATAATATTTGATCCTTGTATATCAGTATTTTTTGATAACTTTATGACCATTATTTTGTGGTAACAACCATAGAGAATTGTCTAATAGCTGTTTGTGTGTATTCTTATATATAAAAATATAATTTTACATAAAAACATCTCTATAGACCCTAGAGATGCAGCTGCTGTTTTGGCGCTGGTCTGCTGGAGGAAGCTAAACATGACTGGGTGTGCCTAGCTTGGGTAGCTTGGCGTGCTGTAATTTGCTTGGGCTTGGTTAGAGGAGAAGCCTGGTGTGATGTCATGTGCTTGGGCTTGATTAGAGGCGTGGTCTGATTTGTACCTGTTTGCATTCACTAAATGTTCGAAGGTATGCCATTTGTGCCAACACTCAAGGGCCCAATAAGTAAGGAGCCAATTTTGACCTTAAAACAGCTTTACTGTTTAGTAAATTGCAAGTACATACCTGAGCTACTGCTTTTGTGTGTAACACTTATAGGTGGATTGTCAGAGAGACTTATCCAGATGCTGTATAATGAGATATGGGGTACAAAGGAGTCCATATACTATTCCATCCAAAGGTCTTCTACTGTTAGTGTCCACCACTGCTTTCATGGTTGTTGTACTATGGTTCCATACAATTCATCCCACAACATATCCCATTAATATCCGTGATAGAAAGGCCAGGAATGTATACACGCTGCTATACTGAACATACATAGTAGTACTATATATTACACATATTCATAGTACTGCTATATTTTACACAAACAAAGTGCACATATATACACAATACACACATACAAACCTACAAATTACACAAAACCATAGTGCAAAAAATCAGCTCCCCATATGTTATGAATAAGGAGTGGTTCTGAAACACATAGGCTATAGCTGCGTTATGTTACCAGCTGGGATACCTTGTTATTACCTTTTTTGTGACGAATTGTGCAATTTATATTTTCATTGCTGTAGATGTTTTTCTGGAAAATGGATTTTATTGATAATTCTTAATGAATGTCAAGTTTTATTGGATACTGTTACTACAGAGTGCTGGATTCTTTACAAAGTACACATTACACACACAAACGTATTTCATATATTTTACATTAGAGATGGGCGAATTGATTCTAACAAAGTGGAATTCGTTTAGAATTTCAGGAAAACTTCGGTTCTGAACGAAGTCGAAGTTTGGGGACTTCGGGTGAACAAAATGTGCTTTTCATTGATAAAATGGCTGCGAGCACATGGCGTTTACATGGGCAAAGCACTCTGGGAGGAAAAAAAGGCATAGCCTACATGACATGTGCAGAGATGAAGCCAATCAGAGACCGGCGGGATTCTGTGACGTCACCGCACTATATAAGTCCGGGCGCAACGCTGGGAGCTCACACTCCTCTCACTGTACTGATCAGGGAAGGTGCTGCTGCGGCTGATTGTGATAGCTCTTACTGAAGAAATGATTTTTATACAGCGATTTTTGTGGGGTGTCTCAGCTTGTCTCAGAGACTGCTTCTCTTAATGTTCTATTTCTGATATTTTGGGGTATTGGATCGGAAGTCCAGTGTGCGTCCACTGCAGCTGCATATACAATTTAATGCTATCTGCTCGCAGCACATTGAATATCCAAGGGGGATCTAAGCCAGTTCCTGTTGTATTCATTTAAAGAAACAGCGTTTTTACAATACAAATACCACTTCATTTTTGGCTGCTCAATTCTTTTGCGCAATTTACTTCCAGGGGTGAATTAAGCGTTGTTTTTCTGCTGTGGTGACTCCAAGAAACCGCCTTTTTCACCGCCAAAAAATAAAATTTTCCTGTAGCATAATTCACAAGCGAAGGTTAATTACAATTTTTTCTCTTGTTGTGTAGGTAAAAATATGCCATTTTAACAAAGTACAAAGCTGTGTTT
>JAODAL010043733.1:0-33572 GCA_025379985.1 Phyllomedusa bahiana
GCAGGAGCCATGGGCAGGGAGAAATGGTTTCTGGTACCAGGAAAAAGAGCAGGACCCCCGTGTTTGGCACCCAGTGTAGTTGGGCCCCCCTGGTTCTGATGGAACCCGGAGCACGAAGTGAACATTTCCCCCCACGATATGGTCCCTGTCTGAAGTGGGTTTGGGGAAAAGGAGAAGTGTAGAGGAGGAGGTACGGGATTTTTCCCCGTAAAGTTAAAAGTGAAGGGCCCCCTGGGCCCAGGGTTGTCTCTATTGGGGCAGGAGGGACAGCACCCCCGCATTCCAGAAGTATCCGCATAGAACAAATAGGCCACATTCACCCCCCTGGTTTGCCAGCACAAGGCCAACCTAAGGTAAGTAGACAAATCTTGCTGACTCTTTTGTTTGTACGTATACATTATTGTATTTGCACCTCTGACCAATAAATGTATAGCTGCATCCAGTGCATAACTTTAAGGGGTTACAGATGAGCAGTACCCGGGGGGCCCGGGGGGCTAATTTGGTCGGGGGCCCGGGGGCAGTGCTAGTTTTTCTGCTCCCTTGATAGTCTCAATCCTGTGCCTGCCGGCAATGAACATAACAGCTCACTATTGATGGGGCCCGATGCATCCTGCATCTGAACGCCCAGGCCCTCCGACCCAAGCATTCAAAGGCAGGACTGTCCGGTGTCAGCAGAGTGAGCTGCACCAGCGCTCCGCTCTGCTAATCTGTCTGCTAGGCCTAGCAGGCACCAGCCCCTTTCTGACTGGGCAAAAGCGATGATTCATGCATCGAGCCCCCAGTGCCTGAGCACAAACTGGTTTGGGGGCTGAGTGGTCACATTGAAATACTTTGGGGCGCAGGTGGATAAGTTTTTTTCTTAGTTTTTTAATATTAATCTAGCCTGTCTAAGCCCTGTCTGACTATATATGGCCTCTATATCACCCTAGACCCTACCTACCTGACTATATATGGCCTTTATAGCTACCCAACCCGCCCCCGCCCGAATAGTATTCACTCTGCCCCCTAGACCCTATCTGCCACTATATTTGGCCCCCGTACCCCTGACCCCACCTGCCTGACGTTATGGTCCCCTATAGCTACCTAGACCATGCCGGCTGAGATAAAAGGCCACTAAGCCTAGACCCCCCCCTGCCGACATATATTGGTCCCCATAGCTACCGAGACCCCGCTGCCGAAACTATATATGGCCCCTATAGAAACTGACCCTGCCTGCCACACATTTCCCATTACTACCTAGACCGGTTGCATACATAAATGGTCATTATTGCTACCTAGACCCTGCCTGCCTGTCTATATATGGCCCCTATAGTTACCTACACTCTGCCTGTCTACATATATGGCCCAAATAGCTACATATACCCTGCCTGACTATATATTGCCCATATAGCTACCTAGACCCTGCTTGCCTGCCTATATATGGCCCCTATAGCTACCTAGACCATGCCTGTCTTCCTATATGGGGCTATAGCTTACCTAGACCCTGCTTGCCTGACTATATATGGCCCCTATATCCCACCCTAAACCCTGCCTGCCTACATATATGGTCCCTATAGCAACTTAGACCCTGCCTGTCTGACTATATATGGACCCTATAGCTACCTAGACCCTGCCTTCCTGACTATATATAGCTCCTATAGTTACCTAGATTCTACCTATATGGGACCTATAGCTTACCTAGACCCTGCCTGCTTGACTATATATGGCCCCATTTAGCCTACCCTAAACCCTGCCTGCCTATATATATGGTCACTATAGCTACCTAGACCCTGTCTGCCTATATGGCCCCTATAGCCTGTCCTAGACCCTACCTGTCTACCTATATGGCCCCTATAGCCTACCCTAAACCCTGTCTGCCTACCTATATCTTCCTAAACTCTGACTGCCTATATGGGGCCCTTTACTCTACCTAATCCCTGCCTGCCTATATGGGGCCCTATAGCTAACTTAAATCTGTCTGTTATGGGGCCTATATGGGGCCTTATACTCTACCTAAAACCTGCCTTCCTACCTTTATGGACCACTTTAACTATCTAAACCCTGCCTGCCTAAAAATGGGGCCCTATAGCTACCTAAACCCTGCTTGCCTGCCCTATACTCTACCTAAACCCTGCCTGCCTATATGGGGCCCTATACTCTACCTAAACCCTGCCTGCCTATATGGAGCCCTATAGCTACCTAAATCCTGCCTGCCTGTCTGCCTATATGGGGCCCTATACTTTACCTAAACCCTGCCTGCCTACCAATCTGGTGCCCCCTGTAGACTACCTAAACCTGACTGCCTAAATGGGCCCCATATAGCCTATCTAAAGCCTGCCTGTTTGGGGCTCCCTATAGCCTTTTTACCTACCTATGTGGGCCCCACCTATAGCCTATCTACCTAGCTACTTGGGGCCCACCTACAGACTAACTGTGGCCCACCTACTACTAGGAATGCCTACCTAACTGGGGCCTAACTACTTCCTACCTAGGGCAAATCTACCTACCTACATGTAGTCTACCTACCTAATTAAGACCTGCCTAACTACTGCCTACCTAGCACCAATCTACCTACCTGTAGCCTGTCTACCTAAGACCTGCCTAACTACTGCCTACCTACCTAGGATCAATCTGCCTACCTACCTGAGGCCTATGTACTGCCTACCTACAGATGTAGCAGAGTACAGCTTGACCGTAATATCGCGGCTTTTCGTGTTATCTGCTCTGTAAACAAAGGCCATTGAAAAGCACTGAAAAAGTTGTGATAACATTCTGTGCTGTGATATCATGGTGCAATATCTGTTCTTTTGGAGCCTACCAACCTACCTACCTAGGACCTACCAACATATCTAATGTGGTCTACCTACCTGGTAATATGATTCTGAGGGTTACAGGCCATAGATGTAACACAATCTCCAGGGAGTGAATTCTCTGTTCCTCCCCTCTAGGAGACTGGACCTATAAGCTATGGCCTATACCCCTCTGCCACCTCTTGAAAGTTTGGACAGAGGTGGGGGGCTGGGAGGGAGGATTCATCATTGCAGTCTGGACCGAATGCAGAACAAAAGGGAAGGTGAACAACTCACCAGAGAAACGTCACCTGTGAGTCACACATCTTGCACTATAATCACTTAAATCTGCAGAGTTTATTTACACTGGTATCCACAACTATATGGTTCCTATATTGTGTATACAGTCTGTAGAGCACCTGCATTTACTTATACCTACTACTATATGGTCACTATATGGCAGTAATATTGGTCTTTGCATACTGATTTTTATACAGTAATAGTGTAGGGGTATTATTCAGTCACTATGTGATGGTAATTTGTGGTCGTATACTGGCGGTATAATCAAGTCCTTATGTAGTAATGTTATTGGTAATGTTGGTCTTGGGATTTGTCTGGTAGCAGTATGATGGTGATATGTATGGTGAGGTATTTGCCCTTTGTATTATCTAGTAACTGCAGGTCCCGGCAAATGTTCGTGGTTGGGGAGGCGTGGAGGAAGGGGGGCCCCATCTAAAAGTTTGCTGTGGGCCCAAGCTTCTCTAGTTATACCTTTTATCTACAGGGGGCTGTATACCTACCTACCTACAGAGAGCATATATACTTACCATCTACATGGGGATGTATACCTTACTACCTACAGTGGTGGCCTATACCCACCTTTCTACCTATAGGGGGCTTATACACCTATCTATTTTCAGGGGGCCTTTATACCCAGCAAGTGGGCCTATATGCCTACCTACTCGGGGTGGACATACCTACCTAATGCGGGACCTATATACCTATTTAGTTTTGTTTGGGCAATATTACTAGCTACCTTCTTAATGGGGGGGCACTATACTTACCTACAGTGGGTTTATATACCTACCTAATGGAGGGCCTTCATACTTACCTGTTTCATGAAGGGGGAGGGTAAATATTACTATCTCCCTACCTAATGAGGGACCTATATACCTATCTGACTAATTAGGGTATACCTACATAAAAGGGGCTCCATCTATCAGCCTAACTATTTGGGGGTGTGCCTACCTAGTATTTGGGGACACAACACAAAATTAAAGCTGGCTGCACAAACAGGAGCCCCATAGCCATATTGGGATACTCTTAGTCCTAAAATTCCCAGCATAACAAGGGATAAATACACAATGAAGTAAAAATGTACTAAAAATCACAGCATAACATTATAATAAATATACGTTGCAGCTCTAAGGCACTGGAAGTCTAGTAATAATACGACACTACAGGCCCAGATCAACCTAGTAATACACACACAAGCAGTACAGCAGGTCCCACCTATGCTTGGATTAATCACAGGGGCAAGCTGTACAGGTGGACAAACTTTAAAGGTGAGATTTATGAGTCCTGGCGCTGATAGACCCGTTCTAAATCACTACAAGGCAGTGTAGCATGCGCCAGAATGAATGAACCTGTTCTTCTGCAGGTCATACATACATGCGCAGTGTAGCGCCAATACGACAACTCAGGCTCAAGCACCACCTTTAACCTGGTCTGGCTGTTCTAACTGTTCTGTGCCTAGATTTAGTGTCAAAGAATCATAAATGTGTCTACTTCTAAAAATGTGGTGCAACACCCCCAGAACGCCCCAATCTTTGGCGCACTAAAAAGTGAATTTCCTGCATTATAAAGGTACTTATTGCGCCAAAGTTTGGAGGGCACCTGTTTATACATTCCTTTTGGCTCAAAGTACATGAGAAAAATGATGCAGCCCTGTTCATACATGTCTCCCTAAGATTTCTCAGTAGCTTAGTAGCAGCATTTGAGTTTCAGTTTGTAGTGTATTGGTGGTCATCTATTCTCTCATCTACAGACTTAGCAAATTCCTGCTATGTGCTGAAAATTTGGCATACAAAGAGAGGTTAGAGAGGAGGGAGATCAGCTACAAGACCCTGCCAAGGAACAGAAATAGAGGAGGCTACCAGGTCACTAACTGAGCTGTCTCTTGTCGCCACTGGCCTATTTGGCATTTGCCAAATTTTCCAGGTGGTCAGTCCAACCCTAGTGTTTTTATGTTGCTGCTTTTTAACACACATCTTATACTATTAATCAGCATACCTCAGTTTCCTTACACTTGTTAGGATCAGCATCTGACTTTTGACTAAACAGACACGCTAGCTATTAACTTGTCAGGTTTTCAGATATAAATACTATCATTTAACTACAGTTTTTTTTTCTAGTTCAGGTTCTCTCACCAGACCACATGGAGGCAGCAAAACACCAGTTAATTATTTTTTACTGACATCTAAAATGTATAACTAATTTTATAAACTTAGGGCGAGATGTCTGACAATTGGCAGTGCTACGTCAGTTTTTGGGCGCATTAAATAAGTGTAAAGTGCACCACAAAGTCCGACCCTATCAAAAATCTGTCGTCAGATATACCTTGCATAGTAAACATAATGTACCTAAAAATGATGCGCTGTGCACATCATTACAAGTGTATATGTGTTAGGCGCATTTCACATTTTACAGGTATGTGTTAGGCACATTACAAGTATGTGTTAGGCGCATTTCATATACTTGTAATGATAAGCTATGCGCCTCCGTGCGCGATGTGCCTCCATAGGGGCATTACATACTCTACCAATGAAATGTTTTGTGCCGCGATTAGCGCAAATCGCGGCACATAGCATATCATCATAAGCGTATGTTATGCCTCTATCGAGGCACATTGCACACAGAGGCACATAGCTTATCATTACAAGTATATGAAATGCGCCTAACACATACTTGTAATGTGCCTAACACATACTTGTAAAATGTGAAATGTGCCTAACACATATACACTTGTAATGATGTGCTATGTGCCTCAATAGGCGCATTCCGTTATGGAGGCGCACAGCGTATAATTTTTAGGCGCATTACAATGTGTCGATCCCGATGTATAATGCGCCTAGTTTTGGTGTACAACAGTTCATTTACATCCAAAATATGCCGTCAAAAGCTGTTTTAGCGCAATATAGACCAAAAAACTGGTGTTGGCGTGTTGGGAAATTTCGCCCTTAATATATTAAACTTTATATGAGTGTCCTTAAGTGTTACAGTGTTAAATACTAACATATAAATTTCAGGTTGGTGTAAATATTTATGAAATCAAGGTTTACTAACAAAATTGCTCCAACAACAAGCAGAAAAGGTGTAACAATTGAAAAGGACACACTACATTATACAATAGACTCCTTGAAAGCCATTTTAAATGTGCCCATAAGACAAAGGTTTCAACCTTTTTGTCCCCAAAAATATATTTTAATGTTTAACAAAACTCTCATGTTCCTTTTTTTAAGATTGTATTATTAAAGGGGTTTTGTCACGATGTAACGTGGGATCCTCCAAAATGGGTATTTAATCACTTTTCTAAATGTCACGGTTCATGCCGCGGTCCCTGCCTTGGACCGTCGGCCTGTCCGTGCCTGCCATGTCTCTGCTGGGGCTCCCTGTGCAGGGGTCCCAGCAGCCTGTGTTCTGCTATGTACTTGCCTGTCCTGTCCAGTCTTGTTGCTTCCTGGGTCCTGTCTGTGCACTGTGCCTCCTAAGGCGTGCGCGCGGCAGCTTCCTGCCTATTTATAGTTTCCTGTTCTGTGCACCTTCCTCTTCACCCCTGACCTCTGGCTATAAGAGGAAGTTCTTGTCTCTACTCTGGGTCAGTTCATTGCAGTCTGTTGCTGTCTCAGCTGCCTCCCATCTTGAGCTCCTGCCAGCATCTCAGGTCTGCTGTTGGAGCCTTTAACCCCTGAGATGCTGGTCCAGTGTCTTTGTCATCTGAGCTCCTGGCCGTCCGTCCGTCGTGTCTGTGTCTCCTGTATCCTGCCGTGTTCCTGTTCTGTATGTGCTCTCCTGTTCCTGCCGTGTTCCCTGGTCTGTACCTGATGTGTTACCCGTCCACTTCCTGTTGTATCCTGTGGTGTACGTTTTACCGGTACGGTCACGGTTCATGCCGCGGTCCCTGCCTTGGACCGTCGGCCTGTCCGTGTCTGCCATGTCTCTGCTGGGGCTCCCTGTGCAGGGGTCCCAGCAGCCTGTGTTCTGCTATGTACTTGCCTGTCCTGTCCAGTCTTGTTGCTTCCTGGTCCTGTCTGTGCACTGTGCCTCCTAAGGCGTGCGCGCGGCAGCTTCCTGCCTATTTATAGTTTCCTGTTCTGTGCACCTTCCTCTTCACCCCTGACCTCTGGCTATAAGAGGAAGTTCTTGTCTCTACTCTGGGTCAGTTCATTGTAGTGCGTTACTGCCTTCAGAGAAAGCTTCTTCTGCCTCGTTTCCTGACTTCCGTGTACCGAACCGTCTTCGCTCCAGTGTCTTGACCACGAACCGTTGCCGCCTGCCCTGACCTCTTGCCTGTCCCCGACTTCGCCTACGTCTCACGATTTTGTACCACGTGAGTGGGGCGACCTGGTAGTTCTCCGCCGCAGCAAGTCCATCCCGGCTCTGGTGAAAACCGGGTTCTACTTAGATTCCGTCCCCTGGTACGGCTTACACCATCGCTTGCGGTGGTCCAGCGGATCCACTACCTGCATTCGTTACACTAAATATATGTGATTACAAAAAGTGAAGCCTCTGAGAGCTACAGCTTTCTTTATATGCCCTTAGGTTCCTGACAGTTTACATTAGACACGACCAGGACACTGACAGGAGCTGATCTGGCTAGGCTTGCTTTGTCTTGCCTTCTTATCTGATGACAGGGAACATGAAGGAGCTTGCAAGGGACTGGGGAGAAAAGCAGTGAATGAGCCTGTGTCTTTTGTATAGAGAATCCACTGGTTGTAATATAATTGTTTGAGTAAACATTGCAGACACTCCCTGCTCCCTGGCTCTCTCTCAGCCCCGCTCTCAGTTAATCTTCTCTCCTGAGCAGATAAGAGGTAAGGAACTCACTTCTTGGCAAAACCCCTTTAACTATTGCCTATTTTTTATTTCTTCTTGAATTACTAACAGCTACATACATTAAGTGAAACCATAGAGAACTTCTCTGTATACTCTAATAACAAATGTAAAAATTGACCTTCTCATGGCTGCTCTTTACCAGCTACTTGCATTTAGTTATTGAAAGTATATAAACAAATTACAAATATTGCATATCCCTAAATTGTATTGTATATGAGTCTGTATTGCATGAATTTTATTTGTGCTGCCCCCGGTCCTTTTATTACTTATGACCGAGAAACATTCTTGCCACTAGGTACCCAGAGTGATTAGTGGTGTTTGTGTTGGCTTTAGACCATACAACACAATCTTGGGGGATTGGTATGGGTATGTATAAGTGGGTAGAAGAAGGATCTGTACCCCTCTGGTGATGGTACCTGCAGCTTTGACTTGTAACGTTTCCCCCAAGAATCTTGTATGCAGCCTGAACTCTGTCCTCTCCCCTCCTGGAGATGGTGTCTATACTCTGTACCATCCCAGTCTCCACGACAGTTGCAGGCACAATCTCCAAGGGAGGAGGGGACAGAGTTTAGGCTGCACAATAGTGTAAAGATGGAATACAAAAGCTACCTATTGGAGGATTCTAATTCACAAAATGGCCGGTAATAGAGCAATGTTTATTTTATTCCAGTTACTGTCATTTTTGTAGTGTTTTTGCTTTCTTACTAGTTTGTCTTTTGGACTACTGCTATGCCTATTGGGCTACATTGGACCATAATGGGATCTATATATCTATATCTTTAATAAAATAATTATTGAAGATAGATGTTCTGGAGTTTATATTTAAACATAATGTTACCATTTTATTATAGTGTCAGCAATGTGTTTTTAAAGCCCCACTACCTACTTCCCTCACTATTATACTAGTACTAACATATCAGGGGTACTATAAAGAGTGGAGTTACAGTGTGAAGTGAACCATCTGATGTGAAGGTCCATCTGTATAGCAGACACAAACTAGTAATTGAAGTGACCAATATCCATGAACCTTACCATCTTGATAATATCAATCTGCAGCTGTTGGTCTTGCCTTGTCTGGCAAAAGGGTGGAATCCCACTTTTTATTGTTATTTACTTGTTCAAAACCTAAAATTGGGATTTTCACTATGCTGCAGCCCTTCGACTTCTAAATTGTACTTCAAACAATTCTGTATATTAAAGGGCAATACGAACCAGTTTTGTATTATAGGCCTGTTTTGTATGTAATATTTTTTTTTGGGGAGTTTTTTTCTGGAATTAAAAAATTTACAGTATTTTTTTTTGTACCAGTTTATGAAAATATAGGGTTCAATTCACCCAAACCCAAACACCTAAATAAAATAAAATTTATAAATTAAAAAAAAGCGGGAAATTTTTTTCCATTTCCATTTTCAAGCTATTACTGAATTACACTATATATAAATGAAAACAAATGTTGTTAAAGAATGAATAACCATTTCATAATAAAATTTTCCTAAAAAAAAATTTTGGGGAAGCAAAAAAATTTGGGTGCTAAATTTAAACAAGTTCTTTAATCATCATTATACATTACATAATCTGTGAAAACATTGGTGAAATAAAGAAGTACTAAGAGTTTTTTGTGCTACTCCCCACTAAATTTGAAAAATCAAAAGCATATATCTAAAGTCAAAGACCAGGATTTTTGATTTTAGAACAAATAAAAAACTCCTTTAAAACCTATATACAAAACTCAATAACGTATTTTTTAACTACAGTATATAGAATATTTTTCTGTTACCTATATGGGTTCGGGGAAAAATTTTCCACACACAATTTAAAGGGGTTTTATAAGCATTTCCCATCATTTTCCTTGTCTCCTTTTGAGTTTTTAAAATTTAAGTTAGAACAACCCCACTAAAATCAAGGGAAAAACCAAATTTAAATTTTTTAGAAAAATTTTTTAAAGTTTGGTGGGAAAACCCCCAAAAAACCATGGGGAGAATGGAAAACCCCCACCATTCAGATTTTCCCCCTTGGAAACAAAAATTTAAACCAATGGCTTGGGGGTTTATAAAGGAAAACGGGAGTTTTTCCCGGAATGAAAGGGAAGAAATTAAAGGGCAAATGTGAAAGAGGAAAATACAGGGTAAGTAGCTAATAAAGTGGAAAAAATTGGGGGGTGGTCCCCAATGGGGAATAAACCCCCCAAAAAAAATTTTTTGGGTTCCGATTTTAAAAGCCCCCAACTTTAAACGAGGAATTTTAGAAAACCCCCAATTTTCTTTGGTGGGGCACCCCGCAATCCCCAGAAATTTTTGGGAAACCAAAAACCCAGGCATTGCCCGGGCCCACCGTTTTTTGCACCCAAACTGAAAAGGGGAAGGGGAAGTTCCTAAATTTCTGTTAGAGGAAAATTTTTAAAGGGGGGGGCAGTTTGTGGGGATCCCCAAAAGGGGAAATGTTTCTTTTTGGGATCGGGTTTCCTTTTCTAACAAAGCAGAACAAGTGGGGGAAGGGGGCCCCAACGGGGTTTTTTTAAAAAACTTTTTTAACAGTGATCATAAAAAAAATTTAAAATTTTAAGCTTTAAACTGGAAAAAAGAAAAACAAACGGGAAGGCAAAAAAAAATTAAATTTTTAAAAGGGGGCCCAAAATTTTCCCTTAAATTAAAGGGATCCCAAAACAGGACCAAAAGGACTGGAAGAATAAAAATTTGTTTAATTAAAGCCTGGGGAGTTTTTAAAAAAAAAAATTTTTCCCCCAAAAAAACCCCCCATTCCCCCAATTATAACCTAAAACCCCCCCCCAAAAACCCCCAACAGTTTACCTCTTTTCCCCCCCCCAAAAAAAAAAACCCTTTTAAAAATTTAAAAACCCCACAGGGTATCCCCTTTTTAAAATTGGAACCCCCTTAAAAAAAGCTGAAAAAAGAAAAAACCCCCCCTTTAAAATTCCCCCCCAAAAAAAGGCAGGTCCCCAAGACGCAAACTAACCCCAAAAATTTTTTAAGCAAAAAAAGGGCCAAAAAAAGGGGGCCAAAGTCAAAAGCAAGAAGGCCCCTTTAAAAAAAAACCTGGATGGGGAGCGGTCATTTTTTTCCCAAAGGGAAAGGGCCCAGGGGAAAAACAAAATTTGGTTTTTTCCACCCAGTAAAAATTTTATCTTTTGAAATAGAATTGTGGGGGGGGCCAATGCAAAAAGTTGCCAAAAATAAGAACTTCTTTTTCCCCCTATAAATTAATTGGCTCATGAAGAAAAAGCAAAGCCAATTTAAAATAAAAGGAATTTTGGAAAAAGGGCCCGGGCCGCTATAAAAGGGATTTTTAAGGAAAATTTCCCTGGTGACTGGTATAGTCCAAAAACCCTCCCCCAAAAGGGCCCAAATTTGAAAATTCCCATTTTTAAAAAAAAAGGGTTTAAAAAATGTTGCCCAAAAAATTTATAGACCATTAATTTTAAAACACCCCTTTGGGGAAAAAAAAATTTTTGAGGGGCCCCAAAAGGGACAAATACACAGGAAAATGTGACAAACCAATTTTATTATTGTTTGGCCATTGGATTTACTAAGGACAGAAGTTTGCGGGACCAATTGATTTTTTTTTTTATGAAGAGGTTTTTTAAAGTCTGGAAAAGCGTGGGCGCGGGTGGATTTTGGGTTTTTTTTAGACTTTCCCAAAAGGCTTTTTGAAAACTGTCCCCGCAAAAAGCGTTTTTTTGGAAAATTAAAAATCCACTGGGTTAGATTAACAAGGGAAATTGGTTTAAAAAAACGGCTGCGGGAAAAAAATCAAACCCAATTTTTGGGGAAAATACCCTACTCTGAGGGCCCTTCCAGTTATGAGATGGTGTGCCGCGGGCCCTCAGTTTTTATTTTCCTCTCTTATTTAATGAATTTAAAAATTTGTTTAAAAGGGGAAGGGATCAATGGGAAAACCTTTTTCCCTTTTTTTTCCCAAGAGGGACACCAGCTATGCGGGGTATTTGCAATCTATGGAAAAATTTCAAAAATTTTGGCAAAATAGACCGGGCACCTAGTTTTTGGGGCCCATCCCCCTTGGGCCCAAAAAGGGGGGTTTTAAAAATGGGAAAATGAAAGGGTTTCCCCTTGCATCGGGGGAGAAAAAAAACCAACAGGCTTTCAAAATTCCTAGGGGGAGAAAAATTTGGGAAAACCCGCTTTTTTGAGAAAAAACCTGGGGTTCTTGAAGATCAAAGACACAGAACACCATGCAATGTCAATAAACGCCTCTAGGGCAAGTAAAAATTTTGGGCGTGAATTAAAAAAACCCAAGGGACCTCCCCCGGGACAAGGTTTGTCATTCGGGCCGCGGGAAACAAAGCTTTGGTGGGGTCCCACTTAAAAAGGGCCTGTTCAGTTTTTGGGCCCAAATTTTTAAAGAAGAGATGAAAATGGAGCTAGAAAGTACAAAGACGAGAAACCCAAACTTATGGGGGGAATGGACCCAAATAAAAGGGATGGAGGTTTTTTAAATTTGAACTTGTTTATTCCTTGAGAAAAGCCGGTTTTCGGGGGAACATTTTTAAAATTTATATAAATATAAAAAAAGGGGCCCCCCACAAAAAGTATGGTAAAAAAATTATTTTCAAAGAACCCCCCCCAAAAGACCAAAGGGGGGATTCCCTTCGACAAAAAAAAGCATTCAATCTCCAGAGGAGAAGAAACTCTTCACTGTAAGAAAATGTAAATCTGTGGAATAGCCTGCCCCGAGGGGCTGGTCATGGCCAAAAGGGAAATGTAAAAGAAATTTTTAAAAAAGGGGTTAGATACCAAACCCGAATTTAAAAATATTAAAAAACCCTAAATAGCCCCTGTAAAATTCTGGATCTGGCTTTTGGGGAGGCTCTAAGGGGCAGAGATACGGTCTCCACTGGACAGATTGGTTTTTTGTCTTGTGGGGTTTTAAGGTAATTTAAAAAAGTGGTGAGGGGGGCATAATAAACCTTGTTTTTCTTCCCCCCCAAACCCCACATTTTCCCCCACCCCTTGGGTTTAACTTGATGGAAAACGTGTTTCCCTTTTTTTAAAAACCCTACTAACTAATTTAAATTTTTGTAACAATAATAACCACGAGCCACCATGCCATGGGTTTTTTCCCATTTTTTTAAAACCCTCTGAAAAATGTCTTAACCCCCAAAAGTCCCCTTTTTTTTTTTTAAACTTAAACCCTTTTCCTTCCCTCCTTTCCCCTTTTTACCAAATTTTAGTTCCTTCCACTTAAAGAAAGCCCCAAAAGAAAACCTTTAGGCTGGGAAATAAAAAACTATTGACCTAAGGAAATTTTTCCCATTAAAGCAAATTTTTAAATTTCTGTCAGTTTTCCCTTTTTTACATCCCATAAAAAAAAAGGCCAGGAAAATTGCACAATTTTTAGAGAAAAAACTTTTTTTTTTTTAAATAAAGTCAAACCCTTTTAAATCAAATTTCAGAAACCCTTGGGTTTTTTTTTCCAAAAATTCAAAGGGTTTTCCCCCGGGATGATGAAGAATTTCAACCTACAGTTTTTTAGAAACTAGAAAACACTCATGAGAAGAAATGACAATTCAATTCAAATGTTAAAAATCCTTACCCGACCTCTTTTTGGGCCAAGCTGTTTTTCTCCAATACCTTTTAAGGGGGGGTAAAAGGATTTTGGGGTTTACTCGTATTTTTCCCTATACGACAGGTAATTTTGGGCCCATTATTTACAAAACCCCAAAAAATTCTGCAAAAAATTCAGGGTCAGAGCTAAACCCCCCCGACCCAGCAAATTTAACAAAATTTTCAATCTTCCTTTTTCTGGCTTAATACAGTAACAATGCCCTTTAAAACAAAAAAGTGAATTCTATAAAAACAAACTCCCCTGTGCAATTGATTTTTTGGGTTTTTTTCTAAAAATGGCAAAGTAGACAGAAAAATAAAAACTTTATAACTCTTGGAAGGGGTAAAAAAATCCCCAACAAAAGAAAACAATTTCAGCTGGTTGGGCTAATTTTGGTTAAAAAACCAATTTTCGCCCCAAAAAAACAAGGGTAAAGATTGGGTGACTAAACGTTGCATACTTTTTTTATAAAAATTTTAAAAACCCGTTTTACAAGGGATGAACTTACATATTTTTTTTCCCTTTTATACTGTCATACTATAATGTGCAGTCTACTACACTTTCTAATGCTAGTTTTGTGAGATGCTGATGTATCCAAGTCAAACTTTTACCATGGTAGCAATCTTTTGGGTTAGATTTATTTACGGAGTTCTATAGGCTCATCGTTAAATACAATACAACCATGTTGTCTTTAAAAATGTGGCTCTTTAGTAAGGATGTCAGTAGCAATTTTAGTTTTGAAGTGAAACTTTTTAAAGATTTGCTTATTAGTAGTGATGGGAAATTTTGGAGAATCAATAGAAAAAAATGTAAATATTAATTCAGCTTTAGTCAGTCATCTATCATAAAAATAACATTAAAAGGTAAAATAAATTTCTGTCAGAAGGAATGCATCAATTTAGTCAAAGAAAGATGTTTGTTGATTTTCATATTTCAAATCACTTGTAGAATTATATAGCATAAAATGATAAATATGCTAATTCCCCAACTCTTCTGACCTCATGTATTTCTACATCCACTATACTAAAAAGGATGTAATGAATTATTACAGCTGAACAAGTTCTTTCATAGACGTACAATATATTATACATAAGCAAAAAAAGTTTTTGGGGGGCCGCAGTGTATGGCAACATGAGAAACCTGTATTTGTATTCAAACTAAGGATCTGCTGGAAAAAGCAAGAGCTTAATACTGCTACGTGGCAAGCACTGCAGAAGCTAAAAGTAATTGGTAGATGTGGAGGTCTGCCATTTTATATTCTGCCTCTGACTGCACCTGATCAGTGATGTGTAACGCCATCAGAATTCCAATTTACAGATAATAGATTACAGAAACAGGAAAGTGAGCTGTTCTATGCTATCTCCATAACTCCCATTCACATCTATGATAGTTGTGAGAACATTGTAGAACAACACACTAAGGGCGATTGTATGAACTTTGGCGCTGACAGGCCAGTTCTAAATTGCTTTAAAACAGTGTAGAATGCACCAGAATGTATGAACCTGTTCTTCTGCAGGTCATACATACAGGCGCAGTCTATTGACAAATACAACAAGTCTGGCTCAGGCACTACCTTTAACTTGGTCTGACTGTTCTAACTGTTATGCATCTAGGTTTGGCATCAAAGATTCATAAAAATCTCTAATTCTACGGATGTCGTGTGACTCGAACCCAGAACCCCCCACATTTTTGACATATTATATAGAGTCACGCAGGCGCCTATCGCACCACAGTTTGGAGTGCAACTGTTCATAAATCTGTAGAATAGGGCTGCGGCAGAAAACTGGCACAGCCCCGTTCATACCTGTCGCCCTAAGATTTTCCCATAATTTGGTCACCTCTGGCTGCTATGTTTTGACTGGTATTCCAATCTCAGCCATGATTGTCTGAGATAGTTATTGGGATACTGTATGTTAATATTTAATGCCTTTTGTGTTGTTCCACTTAGAGGTAACAGCCCAAATCTGTAACTGCCCCGCTTAAGGTTTCCAAGACTCAAAGAGAACAATGGCAGAGATGTTGCTAAAAGTTTGAAGCAGGCCACAACCAACAGCTACAAAGAGCAGATGCATTTTCTCCAGGGCACTAAAGGCTTTAGATACAACAAAAGATTTAAGTTATTCCTCTAAAATAAACCCCTGTAATGGAGCATAATGTTTTCAGTTTTGTGACCCTATGCTGAACCAGTGTGTGCATGTAATTTGTTAAGCATCAGACCTTACCATGTTGCTGTATTCATTCTTTGTATGATAATACACAGGATAAATATTATTTACAATTATTTGGACTGTATTTAGAAAGTGTGAGTCAAGTAAAGCAACTAGACTGCATAAGTTTGGTCTTGTTTATGTCATGTTAATGTTTCCCATATATGCTTGAATATACCAAAAGACATTTAGGTTTATTTATTGACTTAGTCAATGGGCTAAACATCTAAAAGATTATAATTTTGACAGCATTTAACCTTTTTGTCCACATGTACTTGTGAACAAAAAGGTTAAATGCACACATTTTGTGCTCCAAAGAAAACATATGTATGACTTTTTTTTTACATTAAAATCGATGGGTGACAACTCTAAATGCAATGCTGAATGAGTTAAGCATGTACAGTATATATACACAATTTGCAACTTTGGAAGAGAATAAAATAAATTCTAACCTGTGTGAAACAGATGAAAAAGGTATTCCTGTACATTTAATGTACACATCAAAAAAACATAGCTGGAAACATAAAATGGCATATTATGTGCTTATGCTAAATGTAGACTCAAAAATGTTGTGAAAATGGCTTTACTGAGCTGCTTGACTTATCTGTGACAGTTGAAAGTTAGTGGTAACAGCGCTTGAGTGTTATTGCAGTGTCAGGGCCATATCTACAGACAACCCTGCCATGGGCATTACTGGCCCATTTGCTTGTGTGTTAGCAGAAAAGAAGATCAACAATAAATCTACAATTTATCATAAATTATAATGCTATGAAAATCATTATTATTGACACAATTAATAAATTGTTGATTAACTAATAAATGCCATACAGTCCTTATTGTCTAGTGTCCCAATGATGTAGACTGTGGTCCTGAGGCCTTCTTTTCTTTATTGAAAAAAAAAGGGCAAATTATTCTGTAAATCACAGAAGAATGGAGGCTTACTTACTAATTCTCAAATAGGGTAAAATGGCACAAAGAAGGCATCTCTCTATATGGGAGAGATTTTACAGGTACAAAATACTATAGAGCATAAACTCACACATCTACTATGCATGGGGATGAGGGGGTAGATGCATTCATATTAGACTTGCACAAAATAAACCTTATATAGTGTATGTTTTTATATAGTCATACTTAGTGCACCATGCTGGAATTACTGCCTATTGGTGTGCTGACCACAGGGTGGGACAACACTAGTCATCAAGGCTTAGCTGAGGGCTGTATTTACAGTCCTTTGGGTTGTGGCCAAAAGATGATCTGCTTCCCCTGAGGAAAACTCTTACACCAGAGGGGAAAATGTGTCAGGATTGTTTTTTGACATATCTTCTGGGTACTAACTAGTCTGTACTGTCTGGTACAGAGGGTTGAGCTTTGACCTAAGTAGGGAGATTGCAGGGTCTCCTAAGGGCCAAAAGTAGTGGGGTGGGGCCTTCCTTTTCAGGACAATGACCCTGCCATTTTTCAGGTCATAGGAGGTGTGTAGATGTACTATCAGGGCAAGACTTCTTGGTCTATCTGCTTCCTGTGAGTTGAGTATATATCTGGCACGGCTGAAAACTTAATGACTGAACACATGAGTGGACTCAACACAGGAAAGTATCCGTAAGTGTAAATATACATTTATTGACCTTAGGTATATTTTGCTGCCGCATGATTTTGATCCCACAGATTTCTGTTATCTTCTTGATTCATTGGAGCTACAGTATTTCACTTCTTAGTAGGTGTAATGTGCATGTCCTGGTCAGATTGGAGGATTTTGTGTGTTAGCATAAGTGTTTTTAGGATTATTCAATAAAAGTTAGATATTAGCTGTTAGAAACAGTATACTGTGATTTTTGCTTTAAGCTACAGCATCATTTTATCTATTTCATACAGCACTTTCAAAGTGCTCAAACAAATATTGACACCCCATAATCCCAATTCTTGCAAATACAAAAATGAAAATAGTGATTCCCAACAGAATGCAGAAAAAAACATTTATTGTTTGTGCTGACTGCTGGTGTGTTAGAAATTAAATAAGTGGAGCAAAAATGTAACATAATTTGTGATTACCATCCATCTTGTGTTCCTTGTATGCTGATAGATGATGACATAATCCATAAAACTGACTGGATTCAGTTCTGCAAAGTAAAGTATATTTAAATATTTTTGAGTTTGGGTCTGTAATTTAACTAATATATTATTATATAATGCTGAAATCATAGTTACATAGTTTGTAAGGCTGAAAAAAACATGTGTCCATCCAGTTTAGCCTACTATCCTACAATGTTGATCAAGAAGAAAGCAAAAAAAAAAACATGATGAAGAAGTAATTTGTCTTTATTTTAAATACAAATTCCTTTGCAACTCCAAATGTGGTGATCAGAATAAATCACTGGATCAATGATCCTTCTCTAGAAATCTAGTAATCATAATTTGTAATGTCATTGCTCTCTTAAAATGCTTTCAGGCCTCTTTTGAACTCATTTAGAAAGCTTATAATAACAAGCTCCATAACAAGTTCCTCTTGTAGAGAGTGAATCTTTAAGCAGTGAAAAAGCTTTTTGTATGTTTGTATAGAAACCTTCTTGTCTCTAGACAAAGAGGATGTCTTCTTGATATGGATAATGGGAGCGATCTCTATGTTGACCCCTGATATTTTGATACATATTTATTAAGTCAACCCTCAGCCATCTTTTCTCTAAACTAAATAACCCTAATTTTTTATAATCTTTCTGAATATTGAAGTCTACCCATTTCTTTGATCATTTTGCTGCTTGGCTTTGAACCTGCTCTGTCTATCTAGTGTAATGGTTCCCAAAACTGTAAACAATATTCTTCAATTGTGTATTTAGAGGAGTGGCTGCCTCCAATTTAGCCGAGCACTCCTCCCACCTGGATTCATGAGGGTCTTATAGTCAGTGTAACTAAATTCTAGCTATGTATGTATGGTGGCTTTGGCCCAACAGGGAGGCATTAAAGTTAGGGGCCCCCCTGATGAGTCTACTTTGACATGGTAGGTGGGCATATGCAATTTGATCAAACTACACACTTCAATCCTTTATTTTGTGCATTTATACAAAATAACATAGTTATTATCACCCCACCTAAAGCTCTGCAGAGACACTGGATAATGTTTTTTTCTTGGAATCCATAGTTCTCCTCGAACCTGGTGACTTTCTCTGCACTGCCAAACAAGGATAAACACACTTCTCTGGTGATAATAGTAAGCCGTTTTTTTTTTATTGAATTAGTAATATGTTGCATGCAAACTGCAGTACTAAGGTATCTTTCAATGGCCATTTGTTTCCCCTCCATTTGTGTTGTAAACTTACATTGTCATTGCCATATTTTCAAGATGTTGGAAAAAATACAACATTACATCTCTTGCTTTTCTGAGGAATACAAATAATGTGATATGTTTCACTTCAGAGTAAATACAGTTGAAACCAGAAGTTTACATAAACTATATAAAAAGACATGTGTGTATGTTTTTCTCATTATCTGACATGAAATCAGAATAAACCTTACCCACTTTAGGTCAATTAGGATTAACAAAATTATTTATATTTGCTAAAATGCCAGAATAATGAGAGAGAGAATTTTTAAGGCATTTTAATTACTTTCTGCAAAGTCAAAAGTTTACATACATTTCATTAGTATTTAGTGGTGTTAGGTGCAGGATAAGATTGAAAACATTAAAGTCTGTTTCACTGTTTATATACTGTGTGCATAACTATTCTCTATTTACCCTTAACCAGTTTAATCAGATATTATGCGCTTGGACTGCGTAGTTTTCGCAAGAAAACTACCTTCAGGATGTACTTAGTCTGGATGATGGACTAACTACGGCTTACAATATTAGCTCATGCAGCACAAGCAGACAAAATGGCGCAGAGTATATTGGACGACACCCAGTATCAGATTAATTTAAGCTTCATAAACAAGCCCATAAAAGGAACTGTGTTTTGATGGACTGTGCAATATTATGCAACGCATATGCTGAAATGAAGGATCGATGTATATTACCATATATGTACTTTATGTACTTATCTTTGATTTCCTTATAAAATTGCCTCAACAAAGCTAATTAATCAATGATCAAACAACACATACTTATGACATTGCATACATAGCACATGCTATAAAAAGTCTTTACTTCCTCATATTAAATTTGTACATGTTACAATTCCAACTCTGTTTATGCTTTTTACACAGGACGCATTTTTTAAAGCCTTGTCTGTCAGTTTTGTGCGAACAGATATCTTTCTGATACAGTCGCATGCTGCTTCTTACCAGTGCAAAATAGGAGCCACTCACCACGGTGCACATATTTTTGGGTTTGATACCGACCTCATGATGGCAACTTTAAAGAAAATGTTTAATTCAAAAACCAAAGTTGATTCAAGTTTTACCTCTGCTCAGCTTGTGATGAGACATGAGGGAAAGAAACATATTGCTGATTACGCCAAATTAATGCAAATTTGTAATATGCACCGCAGTGGGAGTTTACAAGTCCAATTATGGGAGAGAGCGTTGAAGGATTGTAAAGGGGTACTTGATGATAAAAAATTGTACCAAGCAGCCTTAGCGTGGCACAGAACAGCGGTCGCCATCACTAAGGACAATTATGTTGAGCTATAATGCAATGATAAAAAGGGAATCTAACTCTTTACATGTATGTTCTTATGCCCGAACCACCTCCCTACGATCCCCAGTGTTGGATCTGCCCACATTGTGGTCGGCAGAATCCCATTTCTGCAGAATACTGTGTTAGCTGTGGGAGGGGACGCCCTACTCCAATCCCTCCCTGCATTTCCCCTACTGCCACAATGGCTTAGCCACTCACTTTCACCGGCAACCATTTTGGTGTGGCTCACACTCCCTCTCCTGCCAGAGATACTAAACAAAGCCTATCCCCTTCCTCAGCAGGTGGCCATATTGGTGCAGTAAATTCCCCACTTCCTGTTGTCACCCATGTTGCTACATCCGTACCACCTGAACTTCCTTCTAATGATGACCATGTTGCTCATCCTCATCCGTCCTCTGACCCTAGCAGTTCCGGGTCAGGGCCTACTGGCGGCCATCTTTATACACCGAATATTTCTTCCAGAATTATTCCCAATGCTGTTGCTTCAACCGCTCATGCAATTCTTTCCAGTGCACCCGCTATCCCACAACCTCTCTACCCTTTGCTCACAGCATCGGGGACCTTTTATATCCCGTCCTCCTCCGTTGCCCCTATCCTTACATTGCTATATTTACTATTTTGCCATAGGCAAACTTAAACTCTATCAGTTCTCTATCTGTAAAACACTAAAACGTAACTTTTATTATATCTAACTCTTAACCTCTATACACACTATTTAAAAACCTGATCTCTAACCTCATCATTTAACCTTTTTTGCTTCTGAAAGAGGGAATAACTCCCTTTCTATTATCAAGTCTGGTGGAACCCCACCTACTAACAGGGGAGCCTTATATATATAGCAAAGTACTAGCTTCAGTAAGGGATCCCAAGCCAACTACTTGGGCAGTCGTCCCTAATCTCATAGACACAGAACAAATAAGGCCCCCTTGTGACACCGTCTGCAGCAGGTGACACTTGTAGACAGAGGTGAGAGATCACAATTTAAAATGTCATATCTGACCTCGCCGACATGTTAGGTCCTCTAAGGTCCTCTAAGCCTTGATAAAGCCAGGTTAGCTGGCGAAACATGTCGGCGAGGTCAGATATGATGTTTTAAATTGTGATCTCTCACCTCTGTCTACAAGTGTCACCTGCTGCAGACGGTGTCACAAGGGGCCTTATTTGTTCTGTGTCTATGAGATTAGGTACGACTGCCCAAGTAGTTGGCTTGGGATCCCTTACTGAAGCTAGTACTTTGCTATAGATATAAGGCTCCCTGTTAGTCGGTGGGGGCCCACCAGACCTGATAACAGAAAGGGAGTTACTCCCTCTTTCAGAAGCAAAAAGGGTTAAATGATGAGGTTAGAGATCAGGTTTTTAAATAGTGTGTATAGAGGATAAGAGTTAGATATAATAAAAGTTACGTTTTAGTGTTTAACAGATAGAGAACTGATAGAGTACTGATAGAGTTTAAGTTGCCTATGGCAAAAATAGTAAATATAGTGATCAAAAGTCACTCTTTGTTCTCTTGCGAGATTCCCAATTTTTTGGAGATTATGTATCCTTACATTGGGCACTGCTGAGGATTCTAAGTTGCCTATTGCTTCTGGAGGGTCTACCCCCTATTGTGAACCCGAAAAGAGAAGCTTCTGATTGTGAAATTGACGTCACGCCTATTTTATTTCTTCCAGATGACTCTGAAAATTTTTCTGAGGACAATGCAGAACACAGCTCATTTCATGACAGACAACACTTCACCTCTAGACGGTCTATCCCTCCCACTAATGTTGAACTTACTCCAGCACCGCATGACATGCCTCTACTTATTACATCTATCTGGAACCCCCATACCACCCTCAAGTTTGTAAAAGGAGATATTGTATTTCAGGATACTACTGCAATTGTTAACCCTGATAATCAGCTCTTACAACACCGTGCCGGAGTGGCAGAACAACTTATTCGCTACGGTGGAGTCGCTATACAAAACGCCTGTGATGCACTTATTGCTAAGTCAAAAGGTTCTCCCTTCTCTGTCTCATCCGTTCTCGCCACCCATGCTGGCCGTTTGCATTGTGAATACATTATCCATGCTGTGGGCCCTATATATAACTCCTTGTCCCAGGAGAATTGTGTCAGCCTATTGAAACAAACTATTCACAATATCCTTGCATTGGCCCAAGAAAATAAGTTCAAATCTTTATACCATTTATTTCCACTGGGCTTTTCAAGTTCCCTGCCATGCTCCGCATACAGACAATACTTGCTGCCTTGCTTGACCATGGACCCGTGCCACCAGTACAGAAAATTAGGACCGTGGTTCCAAATGATGCCTTAGGTGAATGTCTGAAGCAAACCTGGCTTGCACTCAACCCGTCCTCCCTACAACACGAGAAGGCTCCTGTATCCCATCTTGACGCTTCCTCCAGTACTTCTATGTTGCCTTTACCAGCCTTGCTTCCTCCACCTCCCCCTGCTCTAGCTAACCCACTTCAAAGTCTGCCCACGGATTTAGTTTCTCTTCCTGTCCTTCCTCAAAATAATCAATCAACCACAAATCTTCCATCTATGTCCCCTTTTTAAATCCTTCCAGGTCAATAAATGCTGACCCAATTCCCGGACCCTGACAAGAATCCCATGCCTTTTTCCATGCCATTTCTCAAATCCAGAAGACTTACCCCTTAATTGGAAAGATCTGTATCATGTTGCCAACCCATAAAGGCTGAGAGGTCCTTCTGGCCTATAATTTAAAAGTTGCTCTGCATGAAGACACTGTGGAAGATACCTGTGCTTACTCATCTGGTGAAGAGTTCTACCATAGACTCCAATCCTGGGCAAAAGAACGTTTAGCTGACACTTCCATTAATCTTTTCAATTCCACTCAAGGCTCTGATGAAACTGTTGAAAAGTTCTACAACAGAATGTCTGCATCTTTTTGGGACCATGGTTTTGACCTCAATACTAAAACCCATCAACATCTCCTGGCATCCTCATTTGTTAAAGGCCACATTAAACCAATTCAAGAATATTTTGAAACTGTTCGCCCTGAATTTGCTGAACTGCCTGGAACCCAACTTCTCTCCATTGCAAAGGCCCAAAGTTCCTTGATCTCACAAGCCGATTTCTCTCATCCATTGAAGAAGACTTCTAAAGTGTCCGTATTCCAAGAACACATTCCTGATCCTGTACTCTATAATCAACCCATGCAAATCTACCCCGGATATTCACCTACAAATGGTTCCCGTTCATTCAACCGCACTCACCCTGCAGGACGTGGCAAACCTCAAAAGTCCTGTTTTTACTGCCAAAAAACCTGGTCATCTGGTCAGAGACTGCCCCACCAAAGCCCGCAACAAGTACAGGAATCTTGCTGCTGCTGGACAACATTTTCCTCAGAATTCCAATCAAGTTCAAACTCAGTTTCAGGTTTCTGGCCCACCACAGTCAAGATTTAATCAACAAGCGCAACACAGGCCATTGTCACACAATAATCCTTTCACTGGACCTCAAACCAACTACAATCAATTCCAAGAGGCTTATCCTGAAGATGCAGCCAACTGGCCTCCTCCTCTTCCTCCACCACATATCAATTCCTACACTCCACAAGCATAGGATTTCAGCAACCCTGTGTCTACTGTCTTTGTCCATTCAGCAGAAAATACCACAGCAAGTCTCTCTGGACCTGTATTGACTGTCACTCTCCCCATTAATGGCCATAATTTCCCTTTTTTGTAGACACAGGTGCCCCAGTTTTTCCTAAAAACTTTGTATTCCCCCGATGTCACCCTTTCCCCTGGATTACATTTCCGGTAGGAGTTGAGGACACCCAACTCAGCTCGCCTGCCCTCCCCCTTTTTCCAGTTGAAATCATGGACTCTTCCGCTGCTTGTCTCTCCTTTCGTCTACAAACCTGTTTGGGGTTTTTTTCAAAAAAAACGAATGTACTATCGAAAAAAAATTTTTTGGAATGTATTTGGACTTTGATTTCCTGATTATGAGTCACCTCCCAAATTTAAAAGTTTCCCAGCTTTTTTCTTGTCTTTACACTCCCTTTCCCATTCCTCTGATCTCTTAAATCAAGTTCCCCTAAAAGTATGGTACGGGCCCCCGATGATGTTGGCCTTTTCCCTGTGGCACCGCCATTTTTTTGAAAGAGGCGCTACACCCCCTGTTTCCCCCAATACCCTTGAAGCATGCCAAGAACTTTTCTAGAAAACCAAATCACTGCCCCCCTGGAAAAGGGGTTTATGCTCATCCCTGATTTCCCTGCCAATAACCCTTTTCCCTGTTGCAAGAAGGTTGTCCTGGTAAAACACAAAATATTCGCGGGTTAAAGTTTTTAAAGAGTGGTGAATGCTGTCATTTTTTTGGGCCCCCTGTAGTCCCAACGCGCATGTTTTCAGCCAATGCCCTCTGCTACTGCTTCGAGTCTATGATCTCTGCATGCTTTCTTCGTGTTCCATTAACCAGATTTCAATACCCCCTTTGCTTTCATTTTTGTGGTACTCAACTCACCTGGACAAGATGCCCCAAGGGGGCAAAGAAAATTTCCTAAACAATTTACTCAAGCCCCACAGGGCCCGTTTTTCAACCCTGGACCCCGGAACACTCTGAAGTCAAACTGCAATATGTGGATGTTTTTTTTGCTCTGGTCCAGACTTGTACCCGTGATCAAAATTTCTGGTTTCTTCAAAATTGGCATAGATCAACTGAAAGGTTTCGAAGTTAAACCCATTGGTGTTGTGACAAAGTTTTTTTTCTTGGACATGTATTTCTCAAGGAAAACCCAAAAAACCTTACTGATGACCGCAAGAAAGCTGTGATGTCCATTTCCTCACCCCCAACCTAAACAATCAGGCATTTCTAGGCCTCATAATACTGCCGACAAGGATACCCAAGCGTCTAGCTTGATGCAAACTCTTATTCCTTTTCCAGGACATTTCTTCAACCCAACGGCTCTCATGAGGCCGAGGCCGGGTTCTGGGGGGACTCAAACAACTTATTCCGAAGTCCTGCTTGGGTATCCCGACTCTAAAATTTTAACCTTTTTCTTCCAAACTCAAGGCCCATGTTGGTTTTTGGCTCAAAAACATGGAGATCGTATGGCCCCTGGGATTATTGCGATGATCCGTCCACAAACCGCCCTACCTGCTTCAGAGTGTTGTTGTGAAGTCCTTCTTGACAAAACTAAAAGACTCATTTTGGGATTGTGATCTCTTGGCACCTCATGCCCTAGGGACCCTTTGAAAATCCCGCAACTCACTCCCAAGCAAAAATCTTCGGCTTCAATGCATTATGATGCCTGAAAATGTCCCTTGAAGAGAAGCTACCTCAACCAGCCACCTGCTTTCTTCTCAAGGGGGGGGAGATGGAGCCGAATCCCAAAAAAAAGAAAAAGATAAAGATCTTAGATGATCTGACTGTTTTGAAAAAGATGGAGGCTAAACTTCACCTTCATAATGTCCTGTTTCCAAAGTGGGGGAATCCGTTATGTCTTCTTCACAGATGGATCCAAAGCGATGAACAATGGTGTTTTCCACGGATTTTTTGTGGTTCCTTAATGAAACGTGAAGGCGCATCTTTACCCCTTTAAGTATGTCAGCCCCGGAAGTGAATTTGGGGTGTAACAGAAGCTTGCAAACTGCTGAAAAAAAGACTGTGAAACTTAACTTCGCTTCCTGTCACCAGTATCCCCGCACAGTGACACTAATCCGTCCTTGCCCAGTTTAGGAAAAAAAGAAAACATGAATTCATTAAAACCCTTTTTGGGAGGAGCAAGAATCAGAAAATTTTAAAGTTTTGGGGGGACTGTTAGGTGCAGGATAGATTTAAAACATTAAAGTCTGTTTTATGTTTTTTATATGTGTGCATAACTTTTCTATTTTCCTTAACCGTTTAATACATTGTGTGCTTGGGAAAGCGTACTTTGCAAGAAAACTATTTTCAGGTGTAAATTTCTAGATGATGGATCATAGGCTTCAATATTAGTTTTGCGCAAAAGCAGACAAAAAAGGCGCAGAGTATATTTGGACGACACCCGTATCAGTTTTATTTTTGCTTCGTCAAGCCCATAAAGGAACTGTGTTTTGATGGACTGCAATATTATGAAAGTTTGCTGAAAGAAAAGGGTTTTTGGGTTTTACCCCTTATATACTTTCTTTTATTTCCTTATAAATTGCCTAACAAAGCTAATTAACCAAAGATCAAACAACACATACTTTGACTTGTATAGTGTACTGCTATAAAAAATCTTTACTTCTCATTTAAAACAGAAATAAAATTTCCCGACAAATGTGTGGATGTAATTCCTTTGGGGTCCAAATTTACGCAAAATTTTTTTATAAATTTGGAAGAGATAGCAATTGCAGCAGTACAGAAAAAAGGATTAAATCTGTACTTTACAGCAGGATTGCCCTTAAACTGTATGACTTAGGTCAAACGTTTTGGATATACTTCCACAAGTTTCTCACTGTAGTTGGTAGGAATTTTGGTCCATTTCTCCTGACTGAACTGATGTAACTGAGCCATATTTGTAGGTCGCCTTGCTCGCACCTGCCTTTTCAGCTTTGTCCATAAATTTTCTATAGGATTGAGATCAGGGCTTTGTGATGGCCACTCCAAAACATTGACTTGGTTATCCTTAGGAACCTTTGAAACCAGTTTGGCAGTATGCTTCGGGCCATTGTCCGTTTGGATGACCCATTTCTACCCAAGCTTTAACTTCCTGACTGATGTCTTGAGATGTTGCTTCAGTATTGCCACATAATCTTCTTTCCTCATGATACCATCTGTTTTGTGATGTGTCCCCTCCTACAGCAAAACAACCCCCCAACATGATTCTGCCACCCCCATGTTTCACAGTTGAGATGGTGTTCTTAGACTTCCAAGCTTCTCCCTTTTTCCTCCAAACGTAAAGATGGTAATTACGGACAAATAGTTCAATTTTAGTTTTGTCAGACCACAGGGCATGTCTCCAAAAACATTTATCTGGCATTTTTCTGGCTTTTAATTGTTTCTTTTGAAGCAGTGGCTTCTTAAAGGGCGGAGTGGCCTTTTAGCACATGTTGATCTCTAACTCATTTCACTGTGGATAATGACACAATCTTACAAACTTCCACCAGCATCTTCAGAGGGTCTTTTGCTTTTGTTCTTGAGTTGATATGCACATGTCGGATCAAAGCACATTCATCTCACAGACACAGAACCCGTCTCCTTCCTGTGCGGTATGATGGATGAACATTCCCATCTTGTTTGTACTTGCATACAATTGTTTGTACAGATGAATGAGGCACCTTCATGTATCTTTAAATTGTATCCAAGGATGTTCCAGACTTGTGGAAGTCCACAATTCTCTTCCTGATATCTTGGCTTATTTCTTTACAATTTCGCATGATGTTACACACAGAAGCACTGTGTTTCTGTTGTGGATTAAAATACATCTTCAGGTGAGTCTCTAGTTAGCTCAGATGTTGCCAATAAACCTTTCAGAAGCTTCCAAAGACATGATATCATCATATGGGCTGACCCAAATTGTTTAAAGGCGTAGTAATCCTAGTGTATGTAAACTTTTGAATTTGCAGAAAGTAATAAAAATGCCTTAAAAATTATTTCTCTCATTATTCTAGAATTTGGCAAATACAAATAATGATGGTAATCCTAATTGACCTAAAACGGGTGAGATTTATTCAGATTTTATGTCAGATAATGAAAAAAACATGCATATGTGTCTTTTTATATAGTGTATTTAAACTTCTGCTTTCAACTGTACATGGAGTGCCAGGACATGTTTGTATGCCCTGAACCAATCATATCCAAATAAATAATTTTTAACTAACTCCAACAAAATATGTGTCTAAATGTAATTAGTGACTGTAAGAAACCAGATGGTAACAATTTCACTGTTGACATTTTGTTAAAATGATCTGCAGTTACCTTAGGGTTGTGTAAAATGTATAATAAATATACAGCATAATATTTTAGTTCATGGATCACAGTGTTCAAGATCATGGATTCTGTCTTAAATGGAGTATCAAAAAATAATTGGCAGAATATTTCTAGGCTTAAATCTTAAAACAGTAGCAATTATGGGCCCGATAGTATTCATTAAAGGAATAGATTAGTTATATATCCAGAAAAACATACAGCAGAAAAATCCGTTTCCTCAGATAAAGTGTTCATTGAAGTGTTTTAAAAACTTAGCAAAGGGTTTATTGGAGGGGAAACATGAGCAAAAGTTTTTGGAGATAAAACTTTTTGGGGTTAGGCTTTTTTTTTTCTATAAAGGGCTGGGACAAATTAAGGGAAATTAATCTCATATTGTTTTTTAAAATGTCTAAGGATTCTATAGTTTTAGGCCCATATGTATGAAAACTGTCGGGTTCTAAAACAAAACTTTGTTCCCAACCCCCCTTTATTTTTCCAAAAGCCCTATTGGGAAGGGAAAAGGGCGCTCTAAAGGGTTTTACTATGGGCAACAAAGTGAGTTTTTAGACCTAAAATTTTTCATACTTTGGGGCCCCCTTATTTTTCAAATTTTAAGATCCCAAAAAAATGTATGGGACCCTAGTTTACCCAAAAAATTAAAACTTAAAGGGGGTTTTGCCAGGAAGGGGGGGCCTTATCTCTAAAAGGGCAAAAGTAAACAAGCCCGCGGAACTGAGAGGAGACGCCAAACACAGACCCCATTATAAGGGAAATCGTGGCAATGTTCACCCAAATAATCACACTAAAAATTAGTGGATTCGAAATACAAAAGAAAACACCTTTCCCCCACGCCTTTTGAAAGCTTCTTCCATGTTCCTGTCATCAGAAAAAGCACGGATCAACCCCAGAACCCACACTACAACTAGTGGTTTCGAAAACCCAAAAAGACAAAAAATTTTTTTCTCCCCCCCCCTTAAAAAGCTCTTAAAGCTCCCTTTCTCAAAAAAGAATTGTGCTCGGTAAAAGCCCACCAAAACTCCTGTCTCTCTTCGGTAAAAATCAAATGCAACTTTTAAGTAAGTAAAAAAACTAGAGACACCAAATACCTTCAGGAAATTGATGAGAAAAAACACATAAAAAAAAAACTTTTATTGAGATATATATTAAATAAAAAGGAAATGCACACACGGCAAAACCTGTAATCCCTATTAAATCTACCTACTCAATCTAAAAAAGATAAACAGAGTAACCCCCCCGAACAAGGGCGAAACCCCCTATGTACTATTTAAATAAATCCCCCACAATTCCCCAAATCAAAAATCAGAACAAAAAAACTCAGAAAAAATACCAAAAGAAAAAACCCCAAAAAAACGTGCACAAATCGCCACTACCAAACAAAAAGAAAACAACAAATCAAAGTAAACCTATATCTATCCCTCTAAAAAACCCAATTGGGGTTTCCCCCCCCGATAGAGGGGGTTTTATCAGGGGATTGCAAAAAAAGCAAGGATTTCACTGATAATTTCCAAGTAAATTTAGATTATCTTAAAGTCCCTTTTTATTATAATGTTTAGCCGGTCCCGATTTAAAGGGTCAATGGAACCTGCTAAGCCCCCGGGGACTTTTTCCAGGGGAAAAAGATGTACTACAAAATAATCTTTTAGCTCTACTTAAATTAAAAAAAGAGTTTTAAAAAAAGCCCCCCCGAAACTACGTCATCTTTTTACGGGGCCCCGACGGTTTAAAAAATATAAAAAAAGCGGGACAATTCAAACCCCGGGCTCACACGATCCGAACCCGGGGGCATCGCAGTTTCCCGAATGACGTTTGAACCCAAACCCAAAAAACCGGGCCTTTCCCTAGCCTAACTTGGGGCAATTTTTTAGTTTTAGGCCAAAAAACCCACAGCGGGAGGCGCGAAGGGGGATAGCGAACGCGCATTGCAAAAAGATTAAAACCGGGAGCTCGAACCAAAAGGACACCCCGCAGCTAGATGTTGTTTCCCGCTAAGTGGAAAACTTTCAACCCCGTAAGGTCAGTAAAACCGGGCGATAGAGATCACTTTATGAAAATATGAAAACACTAAATGTAAAAAAAATAGTGGGGCTTACGAGGTTGGAAGGGCTCGCTCTTTTAAAGAATAATATAGAGTGAGACCAAACAGCACTTACTTGCTTAGCAGCCAATGTAGGGATTCCATTAATAAATAACATAACAGAATTTAAATAAAAATAAATTAAGGAGTAGTATAGAGAACATAGTTAAGAAAACAGATAGCGATAGATTTTAAAAAAAATTTTTAAGACAATAAATTTTTAACCAAAAGTAACAAAAGATACAAGATGAGTAATATTGAACAAAATTTGCATATGGGGAATAAATAAATGAGTGAAAGAGAGAAAACCTTTTTAGTGAAGGCTAAACAGTTTTTAGAGAAAAATACCCAAAATTGGCTTTCTCTGCAAAACCCTTTTTCAAAGTCCCCCTTTACGGGGGTGAGGGATGTATCCCCTCTATGACTGGGGGAAAAATTGCTAACGGATTATCACGAGTTTCAAATTCATGTGCCTAGCAAGGGGAGTGTCCGATCATGTTTGAACCCCCAAATGCTCAAGAATTCTCCTCCTCACTTCCCCGGGTGGTTTCCCCACATACATTAAGGGATGAGCAGTGGCCCGGTAAAACCCCTCTCGTTTTACGTTAGCATAAATATACGTTTGGAAGGATTTTCCAGAGGAAAAGGGTTTGTCACGCATTTTTAAACCTGGAAATTGGCAGGCCTTAAAAACTACCACACTAAACGTGCCTGTGTGCTAGGGGGGAGCCCCCATGTAGTTGACTTAGGCGGGTGAAATGGCTGTGGACCAACGAACCCCCAAAGTTTTTTTTCCCCTTTTAAGGCTATGTTTTACACGGTTAAAAATGGGGGGTATTTTTGGGCCGTAATTACGGCCGAATGCCCAATTAAAAAGGGCCCAAAACGGCCCTTTCATTTGGTAATTTTACAGTTCCATAGAGAATATGGATTTTCGTCTCCTCTCCCCCTCGGCGAAACCGCCGGGCGGGGAGATAATTGCAGTCACTTTTAGCGGCGTATCCGCCGTAGCTGAAGTTAATGGGCCCGGGGAAGTCCGGCCCCTGCTTACTCCCCCCCCCCGCCCCGCCCCCGTCCACCGGCGTAATTCGGGGGGAAATACGCCCCGCAATTAAAGCCGGTTTAACATAGCCCAAAGTAATGCTAGGTGTCGTCAACAAAATCCTTTAGGAGGCGTCCTGAGACAGAATTGGCCAAAAAATTTGAGATGATTTCCTGAAAATCTTTGTGGGCAGAACAAAATTTCCTACTATCCAACCCAAATTTGGCTACAGGAAAAATGTATTTTTTGCGGTGAAAAAAAAAGGGGTTTCTTTTTGTCACCACAACAGCAGAAAAACGCTTATTACCTGGATTAAATTGCACAAAAGAATTGAGCAACAAAAACTACGGCTTTGTACTGTTTCAATGGGTGTTTTCTACGCACCAAAAAGAGAAAAAAATTGTAATTTAACCCCCTTCCTTGTGAATTGGACAGGAAAAATGTATTTTTTGCCGGGAAAGAGGTTTATTTTTTTCACCACAGCAAAAAACAATGTTAATTATCTCAGGAGTAAAATTTCGTAAAAAATTGGCAACACAAAAAAGAGCTTTGTGCTTTTTTACAATGGCGTGTTTTCTACGCTACACAACAAAAAAAATTTTAAAAAACCTTCGCTTGTGAATTAGGCTACAGGAAAAATGTATTTTTTGGGGGAAAAAATGGTTTTTTTAGTCACCACAGCAAAAAACAACGCTTAATTTCCCCTGGGTGAAATTTCGCCCAAAAAAAATTGAGCAACCACAAACTACGGCTATGTAGCGGTTTCAATGGCGTGTTTTCTACGCTACACAACAAGAGAAAAAAAATTTTAATTAACCTTCCGCTTGGAATTAGGCTCGGGAAAAAAGTATTTTTTTTGGGGGTGAAAAACGGGTTTAATTTTACTCAACAGCAGAAAAACAATGCTTAAATTTCCCTGGATGTAAATTGCCCCCAAACAATTGAGCAACCCCCAAAAATCCAGCTTTGTGCGTGTTACAATGGCGTGTTTTCTAGCTAACAACAAGAGAAAAAAAATTTTAATTACCTTCCTTGTGAATTAGGCTCAGGAAAAAGTATTTTTGGGGAAAAGACAGTTAAATTTTAGTACCACAGCCGAAAAAAAAATGCTTAATTTTAAACCCCTGGTGAAATTGCGCCAAAAATTTAAAAAACCCCAAACTACGAGCTTTGTAGCGTTTACAAACGGTTTTTTTACCTACACAACAAGAAACCAAATTGTAATAAACCTTGTTGTGAATTAGGCTACAGGAAAAAATGGATTTTTTGGCGGTGAAACAGTTTTATTTTGTCACCACAGCAGAAAAAAAAACGCTTAAAATTTAAACCCCCGGATGTAAGTTGCGCCAAACAATTGAGCAACCCCAAAAAATAAAAAGCTTTGTAGCGTGTTAGTATACGTGTTTTCTACGTACACAACAAGAGGGAAAAAATTGTAAATTAACCTTCGTTTTGAATTAGGGTGCAGGAAAAATGTATTTTTTGGCGGTGAAAGACAGTTTTTTTTTGTCACCACAGCCGAAAAAACAAAGCTTAAAAAACCCCTGGGTGTAAATTCGCCAAACAATTGGCAACCACAAACTACGGCTTTTGCAGCGGTTAAAAATGGCGTGTTTTTCGCTACACAACAAAAACAAAAAGTAATTAACCTTCGCTTTGAATTATACAGGAAAAAGGATTTTTTGGCGGTAAAGAAGTTTATTTTAGTCCCCCCAGTAGAAAACAAGCTTAATTTTAACCCCTGGATGTAAATTGCGCCAAAAAAAGTTGAGCAACCACAAACTAAGAGCTTTGTAGCATGTTCAAAGGCGTGTTTTCTACCTACCAACAAGAGAAAAAAAAAGGGATTAACCCTTGCTTTGAATTTGGCTAAGGAAAAAAGGTTTTTTGGCGGTAAAAAATGGTTTTTTTTTAATCACCACAGCAAAAAACAATGCTTAAATTAACCCCTGGTGTAAATTTCGCCAAACAATTGAGCAACCCAAAACTATGAGCTTTGTACGTGTTACAAAGGGGTGTTTTCTACGCTACACAACAAGAGAAAAAAATTTTAATTTTAAACCCTTTCCCTTGTGAAAAGGCACAAAAAATGATTTTTTCGGTGAAAGATGGTTTATTTTAGTCACCACAGCAGAAAAACAATGCTTTAAATTTAACCCCTGGGTGTAAATTGCGCCAAAAAATTGAGCAACCACAAACAAGGCTTTGTAGGGGTTACTTGGCGTGTTTTCTACCT
>JAODAL010043734.1:0-33572 GCA_025379985.1 Phyllomedusa bahiana
TATTATTTAGGCAGCTGTATTTAAGTATTTTTTTTGCCCAAACATGTGTTTTATGAAAACTATAATGCATGACATATTTTAATTAGCCAAAAAAGTAGGGAAAACAAGACATGAACTGAACCTCCACTATTTTTCTACAGTTTTAGTACATGTTTTTAATTTGGCACTTAATTTTCATTTCAAATAAATTTTAAAAATTTTATGAAGGTACCCGGGCCCAAAAGAAAAAACCAAACCCCACAGGGCCCCCATCTTTTAAGGCGCCCCCTTTTTTTCCTTCCCCGAATTTCGCCATTGGTTTATTTTATAACTTGGTCTTCTTAAAATTTAAAAGCTTTTGGTTCACAATATCTTTGAAATTTTAAAGTGCTTTCGGTGTTGTGGGCAAATATAAAAAAAAAGATTAAAATTTTTTTTAAATTTTGTTTCCCAAACCCCAGCATTTGTTTGGGAAATTTTTTTTTTTTTTCACTGGGGTTCCTCCAGGGAAACCCTGAGGGATGATTGAGTTTAAGCCCAAAAACCCCTTTCAAAAAAAAACCAAAAGGCTTATGTGGGATTACTTTTAAAAATTGGCAAAAAAGTGCAAAAAAACAGAGCAGGGGGAATTTTTTTTTTTAGCTTTTTTTAAAGTTTGATTTAATGTTACTCATATTTTTTTTTTTTCTGGTTTTTTATGGAAAAATTTTTTTTGTGTTCCTGTTTTGGGGCATTAGAACTTTCTGTTGAAAATTTTTTACAGAGCGATGGCAGATTTTTGACAGAGGCATTCAGCTGCCCTATGAATGATCACTAATAATTAAACCCCATTGTTTTAAAATTTGCAGAAAATTTTTTCCCCAAAAAATTAGGGGCCCGAAAAAAAAAAGGGAAAAAAAAAAAAAAAAAAATTAAAAAAAAAAAAAAAAAAAAGCTGGGAAAAAATTTTCAATCTAATTTTACCCGTACCAAATTAACCTTTAAAACCCCCAGAATTTATAACGAAATTGCTTATATAGAAATTCCCCCTGTATGGATATGTTATCTAAATGAAATTTATTAAGCTGTTTGGGGGTTTCCCCTGAAACACATTTGAAAAGGCTACCCGGAATTTTACATTGTCGACTGTGTCTCCCTTTTTAAACCATCACAAGGGTACGGGTCCCTTTAAAGTCTAAAAAACTTCGAACTATGGGGTATTTTAAAACACCCTTTTTGTCTGCTAATAGACCTCCCGGGGAACCGTAGGGATCTGAAAAATTTCCGCCCTACGATGGGAAGCAATTTTAGCTTTTAAAAATATATCTGCAAATAACTAAAGGGTGTTTCTGCCCAAAGAAAAATAGTATACTAATAACTTTAATATAAAATAATGATATAAAGAGAATTTTTGAAGATTAATTGCGATTCATAACATTAAATTTTTCTTTAAGGAGCCTATTTCTTTTTTTTTACAATAAAGACAAGGGCGACTGTCAGAAAGGGGCGCCTCCATGCCAGCTTTAAGGCCATTAAATATTTACACCCAAAGTATCACGCTAGGCTGAACTCGGAAAAGTCATTCTTTATCTATGGGAGAGTCCCAAACACCTCTCTGTTCAGAACGGGGAGGTATCGAGGATCTTTTAAAGAGATGGGGCAGGTCCCGGTTGGGACCTGGACCTATCAGGCAATGAGGCCCTCCTTGATTTTCCCTCATTGTCCATCAAGGAGGCAACCCCCTTGGGACTCCCAAAAAATACTGAAATTAACTTTTTTCATTTTCCCCCCAAGCTTTTTCCCCCATTCACCCCTTTATTTCCCTAGACACCCACGGGTTTAATTAATTTTCTCACCCCCTAGTTCATCAAAATTTATTGACTTAAAAAATTTAAAATATCAGAAGGTGAACATAAAACTTAAAAAAATTTTCTAGGTACCAGGGATGCGGACACTGCATTTTTCACTCCCATTTTTCCCCTGGTTTCCTGGCTTTTTAAACATTTCACTCCCCTTTGACCGTTTTGGGGAAAAAGCATTAACCTCCCCTTTTTCCCTAGACCACCCCTTCATTTTACTTCTTAGTCCTGGATGCTTTTTAATTTTATTTTTTTGGGAAGGCTATGTCTTTTGGGGTTTTGCTTTATTAAAAATTTAATTGGGAAATATACTTTTAAAATTTTGGGTTTTGTTGTTTTTTTTGAACGGGGAACAGTGCGGGAATTCCTCATTGTTTCACCCACTAGCAAAATTAAGGAATTATTCATATTTGATCTTCTTTACCTTCAGAGGGCATAAAAAGGGGAAAGGCCCAAAACAATGCGTAGAAAAAGGAAATTAAAAGTGTTTTTTGTTAGCTTTTTTTTCAAATTTAAAAAACTAGAATTGAGCTATAGTTTCTGAAAAAGAACCATCACGGGGGCAAGTTGTACAGTAAAACCTGCCCCTTCTGCTTCAAGGCTAAAAAGATATTTTCCTTGCCCTCATGGAAAACCAAAATGTGGTTGTCCTTCACCAAAAGGGTTTTTTTGGCCTATCCCGGGGTTCCCCCCTTTTGCTTTTCCACAACTCTTTTTAAAAAGAGCTGCCCTCACTACAAAGATTAGTTTTTAAACATATAGGTTTTGTAACTGAAGGGGTTTTTTTCAGAACAAAATTGTTTTAAATTATTTTGGGCTTTTTTTGAGCTAATCTGAATTTTGTTTTTGGCTCTGAAAAAGCAGGGTTTAAAAACCCCCTTTTAAAAACCTTTTTATGTGTAGGCTGCCCCAAAAAACCCATTAAAACCTACTAAATGAACACTGCCCAAAAATTTTGATATCAATGCAGCCCCCCTGATGTTATCATTGTTAATTACCAGACAAATAGTTCTCTATAACCCCAAAATACTTAGTGAAAGGGCAGTTTTCATTTATGCTAGGGGTACATGTCTAAATTAACCCTGTGTGTGCGTGTCAGAATTTACTGTTAATTGACTTTTGGACATTAAAAAAACTTATAAAAAATTAAATTTTTAAACCCATTTTTTAAAAATTTTCCCCAAAAAAAAATTTTTTTTTTCCCCAGCACATTTCTCCCAAATGTGTTGGTCATTAGGGGGGCATGTATAAAAATTTTGGGTTTTTTAAATGCCAAAATTTATGTGCATTATAATAGCAAAAAAAGACCTGATTTAGGGAACCCACTCTTTTGCGGGTCTTTAAATCAGGCGCTTCTACCCTTTTTAAGAAAAATTTTCTGGCTCAGGTAAACCATTTTGGGAAAGGGGTTTAAATCGAAAAAAAAGGCAGTAATGCACCTGGGAATTCCCCATACCAAAGCTATAAATTTTTTAGCTTCGTATGGTTCTAGTTTGCCACTTGCACTCTGTGATTGCCTAATCAGACGTAAGGGGGGCCCCTACACTAAAGTGGAAAAAGGGCTTTCGCCTGATGTCAGGGAAAATACCGGCCCAACTTTGGCACAGCCCCCTTCAAACATGTCGCCCTTTTTACGTGCTAAAGGAAAAATTTTTTTTTACAAAATAAAAACTGCATTCATGCCTCAGTTTGAGCCACTCACAAAAACCTTGGGAAATGTTTTTACTAAGGGGGCTGGTTTTCTATAATTAGTTTTAGCCTTTATGTTGAAGTATATATTCTTTTTTAACTTTAAAATTTTAATTTTAAAAAATTTTGGTTTTTTAGCTTGCAGTACTTTTGCACAAATTTTTTTGCTAAAGTGGGCTTTTACTATTAAAAATCTATTACTCTCAGTAACTTAAATTCAAATAATTAAAATTGTAATATGAAATTTTATCATTTTCTAAGATACAAGTATTGAAAATTTTACTCATGTACCTCCTTTAAACCTATGCTATAAGCCTCTATCTAGAAAAAATAAGTATAGCCCACTTTCCTGTCCATAGCGATGGCTCCCATGGAGTAACTGTTTGGACTGAATATGGCATCAGTGATGTGACGTCCTGGCATCCAGTTGGCAGCAGGGTTACCTGACTTCTCTGGGGTAACAGTAATTATGGAGGAATAACTATTATTAAAATTATTATTTTGGTAACTTCTTCACTGTGTGAATGTACTTCTCCCTCTAGGTCACATATGTTAAACTCAAAGCCTGTGTGTCGAATCTGCCCCACCACATCATTTTATGCTGCCCACATAGTTACAGTTTATAAAGCTGAAAAAAGACAGACGTCCATCCAGTTTAGCCTAGTGTACTATAATGTTGATCCAGAGGAAGGCAAAAACCCCTATGAGGTAGGAGCCAATTGTCCTCGTTTAAGGAAAAAAAAATCTTTCCTGACTCCAATCTGGAAATCAGAATAAATCACAGGATCAACAACCCTTCTCCAGAATCCCAGTCACTATAACTTGTTATATTGTTACATCTAGAAATGCATCCAGACCCTTTTTGAACTCTGTTATTGAATTCACCATAAGTTCCTCTGACTGAGAGTTCCACAGTCTCACCGCTCTTACAGTAAAGAATCCCTTTCTATGTTTATGTAGAAATGTTCTTTCCTCTTGGCGTAGAGGAGGCCCCCTTGTTCTCGATACAATCCTTGGTATGAATAGATCCTGGGAGGGATCTCTATATTGAACTTTGATATATTTATACAGATTTATTATGTCCCCCCCAAAGCCATCATTTCTAAATAACCCTAATTTTGTTAACCTTTCTGGGTATTGTAGTTCACCCAGTCTTTTTCCTACTTTTGTTGCCCACCGTTGGACATGTTAAAGCTCGGCAATATCTTTCTTGTGCACTGGTGCCCAAAACTGTACACAATATTCCATGCATGGTTTAAACAGTGACTTGTATAATGGGAGAATAATGCTCTCATCATGTGCATCTATGCCCCTTTTAATACACTCAATAATCCTATTTGCCTTGGCAGCTGCTGCCTGACACTGGCTTCTACAATTAAGTATACTGTCCAGTACGATTTCAAAGTTCTTTTTCATGTTATTTTTACCTAGCATTTTTCTGTTTAACAAGGGGAAAAAATCTCTCCTTGAGGAGAGGAACCAATAAATTGGTCGGTGTGAGGGTTTACTTGCCATTCAGACCTCACTGACTGTTTGCATAAAGCAATGGTTATGGGAAAAGAGCTGAGGAGCTCCACAGCGCACTCTATTGGATGTAGTTATCCTCAGTTCCTGTAGCTCGCAGGAGCCTAGCAATGTGAAGGGATTTGAGCCAAACCAGTTAAGTTCAACTACAGACCTGTTTCGGGGTGTTTTGCCCCCTCACCAGTGCAGTGTAGAATTACTGGTTGGCTGTGTGAGAGGCAAGAGTCTCTTCAAAGGGGGGGGAAAATCCTCCTTGGAGGAGAGGAACCCCAATACATTGGTCGGTGTCAAGGTTTACTTGCCATTCAGACCTCACTGACTGTTTAACAAGTAATCTTGGAATACATTTTTCCTTCCCATATGCATAACTTTACGTTTATTCATGTTAAACCTCATCTGCCATCTCTCTGCCCAGGCCTCCAACTTATCCAGATCCCTTTGAAATAAAACATTATCCTCTATTGTGTTGATTACGTTACAGAGCTTAGTATCATCTGCAAAGATTGATATTCTACTGCACGTTCCATGTGTAAGGTCATTAATCAATATACAGTATTAAAGAGAATAGGGCCCATTACTGACCCCCGTGATACTCCACTAGTAACAGTCTGAGTATGTACCATTAATCACCACCCTTTGTTTTTTATCACTGAGCCAGTTACTTACCCACTTGCACACATTTTCCCCCAGTCCAAAGATTCTCATTTTACTTACCAATCTTTTATGTGGTCCAGTACCAAATGCTTTATAAAAATCTAGATATATGACATCCAATGCTCATCCCAATCCAATCTAGAACTAACCTCCTCATAGCTGATGAGATTAGTTTGACAGGAACGATCCTTCCTAAACCCATGCTGGGATGGAGTCATACATTTATTTTCAGTGAGATACTCTAGCATAGCATCTCTTAGAAAACCTTCAACAATTGACCTACAACAGAGGTTAAGCTTACTAGCCCATAGTTTGCAGGATCACTTTTTGTCCCCTTTCTAAAAATGTGCACATTTGCTATGCGCCAATTCTATGGGACATACCCAGATACTGCACAGTCAATAAATATTAAGAATAGGGGCTTTTCTGTCATATTACGTAATTACTTTAGGACACGGGGGTGTATACCATCCAAAACTGGTGATTTATCTATTTTAATTTTATGAAGGCACTTCTTCCTGTATTAAACAAGAAACATTTAAGGTGGAGTTTACCTCATCCCTCTGCTCATCAACAGGAAGATCATTTTCCCTGGTTAATACGGTGGAGAAAAAATGGTTTAATAGGTTTGCTTTCTCCTCATCATCCACTATAATGCCTCCATCATTACTTTTAAAGGGTCAAAATTTTCAGTTTTAACATTTTTACTATTTATATAGTTCAAAAATATTTTGGGGTTGGTTTTACTCTCTTTGTCAATGTGCCTCTCTGTCTCAAGCTTTGCTGTCTTTATCATTATTTTACATATTTTATTTTTTTCCCTTATAGTGTTATGGTGCTTCTTCACTACCTTCATGTTTAAGTAGCTTAAACGCTTTATTTTTTATTATTTATTGCCTCCTTTATATCTCTGTTAATCCACATTTTTTTCCTGTTTCTAATCATTTTATTTCCATAAGGTATGTATCTCTCACAATGGGTGCTTTAGATATTTAAAAAAAAAAATTCCCATATATTATATGTTCTTTTATTTTTGAAAACCTAGTGGTTTAGGGCCTCTCTAAGTACACTAAAATGAGCCTTCCTGAATTCAATGTTTTTATGGATCCTTGACAAAATACTCTAATAAAAGATAATTGGAAATGTATTATATTCTGGTCACTATTTCCTAGGTGCCGCCCAGCCTGAACCTTTGTTACTTTTTCACAAGAGCTTAGATACAGCGAGCAGGAATGGATGAGGAATGGACACAAAGAGACCAGTTCTCCACTTTTCCAAGAGGATGCAGCGTGGTCTTGGCAGAGGTGGCGGTGCCAGCACAAGAAGTGGGAGCCATTTTGAGCTCCAGCACATACCTTAACACCGCTCTGATTAGCAACTTACAGACTGTGGCACAGCTCTGACAGCCCAACCCAGACAACCTAGCTATAGTCCAGGGTAGGAAGCTCCATTTTAAAGGAGTGGATGGGGCTGGCTATTACACAACCTTAAAAAACATGTTAACCTTTTATTGACTACGTGGTGCAGTATGGTCTTTTGAGGGCAACCATAATGCTGATATGACACTTGGTGAAAATGAGTTTAACACCGTTGCTCTAGGTGATTTTATGATGTTGTTAATAAAATGATCTGTAAAAAAATAAAGCAGAAACAAAGACACTGCAATCATGATAATACCGTGCTGGAGGTAGTAATACTGGAGAAGTTCTGCTCCTCCATACACTACTGTTACCGGGATACCAGGGGTCACATGACTTGTGTGGTGGTCACATGATAAGACGCTGCTGGAGATAGTAATACTGGAGAAGTTCTACTCCTCAATAATCTACTGTTACCTCGATACCACGGATCACATGACATTAAAAGTGGTCACATAAGTGTTTCGTCAATATACTGTAGTTATTCCATGGGAACTATGACTGAGAACATGAATGAGGACAATATCATTTTTTTTTCTAGACAGAGGCCTACTTCATTGGTATAAAATAGGTATGGGAGCAGAATTGTTAATACATGTTAATACATGTATATTAGAAAATTTTAAGATTTCCTACTATATACATAAATAAAAACAATGAAAGGTAGACAACCTTAAAATACAAGATGGAAGTTTTTTTTTATGTATTATTGGAATTATACTTCACTAACAATACCTAGAACTGGCAAAATGTAAAAAAAAAAAAAAAAGACCACATTTTTTTAAAATTTTTGAACCAGCACTAGAAAAATTAAGGCTTGATGTTCCTTTTTTGATTGATGTGCCATCTTGCATTACCCATCAGAAAACTTTGTAAACATTATTGCACTTTTTAGGAAATCATCAGATCTCGAGGGTAAATTTGCACTTCCAATTTGTAGAACTGTTTCACCTCTTATAAGAGAAGAGAAAGCTTCACAGAATTTTTTTTTTCCAATTAGCGACAGGAAATAATAGAAGCCACTGTACAATGAATGTGTTACATACCTCCTCTGCCCCATTGACTTCTGGTAGTTTATGTGTCTGTTCTCTGTGCACCTTGCAAAATGTGGATAAGAAATGTAATGGAGGCGCTGATAAATAGAGCCCTTCAACTATGAACAGTCAACCCGTAATTATCATATAACCCTTAAAAGTCAAGGGTTAAAACATGCACAGTGTTCGCTTCCCATCATGCTTCCCGGTTTCCGTTCTGATAATAGAATTGAGGAGCCAAGTGCTTTGTTAGAGTGTTTGAACTGCTGAGGGATTAGCGATAACTGATGCTGGCATCACTAATATGCCATCGTTCATCATCTCCACTATAACAAAGCCTGCCTGGAGAATAATTTAAGGCATTCATTCCCGCGCTGCATCCGTTTCTTCCAGCCATGTGTCTCTCCTCTTGCCCTGGGGACACATTCCATGTGACAGTTTTGTACGCCTATAAGATCAATGGCATTTTTTTTAATGATGTTTCATAGACAGACTTGCTCTATTTAAAGGCTAAACTACAAGACACTACAAGCATCTGCCCTTAACATAGGAGGTAACTTACATTTGTTTCCGTTAAAGTGACAGCTTGTCACTAATTTACCATAATATGTATCCGTTTCTCCAGGGAAGGTATGATACCATGTCTTCTTGTCATGTCCTTCACTGCCCAAGGTTAATATTATGGGAATTCTCCATCGTAATTTACGTTTAGATAATCTAATAAATAGCTCAGGTCCAGATGACATGGACTGATTGTTGCTAAGAGGGCTTTCACCTTGTCTGATTTTGGCTTCATGTGTAGTCCTTTCATCTCAGACTTACTAATTACTAGGAAGGGACGCCTTGGCTTTACCTCTAAGGCTATGTTCACACGGCTTATTTTGGGGTGAAATACGCGGTGAAATGTGCCCCGCAATTACAGTAATTCATAGCTCTCATAGAGAACTATGGATAACGCATCGTACCCCCGCGCGTACCATGCGATCGTACTGGGAGTAAGCACTGATCAGCGCGAGCTCCCGAAACAAGCGTACTGTACGCGCCGCAATATATCATGTGAGCACTCCCTTAGGCTGAATTGGTTCTGTAGAAGCTTAGCCAAAATGAAGTTATGCCATATCATATCCTAATCCACTTAAAAATCAGTTTTCAAACAAAATAAACCTCTTTGAAGTGTTTCTTAAGAAGGTAAGAAGCCATTCACACGGCACAGGACAAATACCTGTCGATTTATCCGGGGGATAAAAAAAAGCCCTCCTCCTTCACATAGGCATGTTCATATTCCATCTGAAAACTGGACGGAAGAATGAACATGTTCTATGTTTTCGGACCTTAATTTTCCATTAAGGTCCATATAAAGTTTTTCAGCCGGTTTGCAGCCGGTTTTCAAAAACGAGAATCGGCTGAAAAACCGTGCCGTGGGGACATGGCCTAACTGTTAAAGTTTTCTCTTCCTTATGAGAGACTTTCCATAAGTCATCAGTGGGGTCCTACCACAAAAGCCTCAGGATAGATACTGTACCTTCCATTCACTGGTGTACTACAGGCTCTGCCCCAGTACCCTCAGAATAGGTATTGTAGCTTTTATTCCTTGGAGCAATCCAGGTTCTACCCCAGGACTCTCATCAGAGGTGTTGTAGCTTTCTTTCAGAGGAACACAACAGGCCTTACTCCAAGGCCTTCTGGACAGGCATTGCAGCTTTCATTCACTGGAGCTCTACAGCTCTGGAGCTTTACATTCAGGATACATATTGGGCAGTTTTAAATCTCAGGGACTGAAGGAAGAACACGGTTGATTTAGTCTTACGGTTTTTCCACCAGACCGCATTTCACAGATATTTGATATAAACAATTCTGTTTCTAATCCTAGTTGGCTGTTGGAAATTAGAGGGATTTAAGAATAGCTGTGATTTGCCGTCTTTCAATAAGAGACTGTCAAAAAATCTTCCATGCCTTTTTAAATTTGTATCTTTCTGAACATGGAGCGAACTGCAGGTGGTAAGCGAGCAAAGAGGGGTGTAGGACATGGAGGTAGAGGTACGAGAGAAGGTGCTCCTTCCAGTGCTGGCGACAACACGCAAGCCAGCGGATCGTCGGTTGCAGAACCGTCAGGCCTGTCATCGCTGGGTCGGTGCCCTGTGAATCTCAGTAACGAACAGCGTCGCCAATCTGTTCTTCAGTGGTTAATGCAACCTGCATGCTACGGTCCAGGACAGGGGTAGTCAATGTCCGGTTCAACTAAAATGGTGGTTCAAAGATTCCTTTGTCAGGCACTTTTTAATCTGTGGGTCATGCAGATTTAAGGCTCATGCTGCGGTCCAGGACAGGGATAATCAATGTCCAGTTCAACTAAAATGGTGGTTCAAATACTACTTTCTTCCAGCACTTTTTAATCTGTGGGTTATGGAGGTTTGAGGGTCATGCTGCGGTATAGGACAGGTATAGTCAATGTCCAGTTCAACTAAAATGGTGGTTCTGTCAAGAAGATTAAATCAGGTGTGGAAATTATCTTTGTTCCAATCCTTTATCAAATTAAATGTCTCCTCCGATTTATATTATTATTACAGCTGTCGACAGCCGAAGCTCGAGAAATACGACCAACTCCTTCCGTTTGGGACATAAATCTGATCTTTAATCACAGTAAATTACATTCCAATAGAACTTTTTAATCACATGACTATTCTATCACTACATGATTGGTTAATTGGCGGTTGCTAACAGACAGATTCGAATTAGCATCTACGCATTAGGCATGAAGTGATAACTCACATTCCTGAGCTCCCCTCTGTATTGTCTGGGGGGAGGAGAGAGGCCTTGAATCTCTTGCTGTTAGCAGACACTGCATCCATCTCAAGGAAAGCTGTGTTGAAGATATCTGATACTTCGATAAGGATGTATAGCAGTAAAAGCAGTTTAAACAAACTATCTGATGAGCTTAATAAGAATGCAATGATGAAACAGACTTTTGATGTTTTTCCCTTAAATTACCAACTTGACAGTTCAAAGACTCCTTTTTCCGGCACTTTTTTAATCTGTGGGTCAGACAGGTTTAAAGGTCGTGCTGCGTTCCAGGACAGGGATAGTCAATGTTGCCTAATTGTCTTGCCGAAGATGTAGCACGTATCCACTTTACTGTTGTGGATGTTAATTCCAGCTTCTCCACCCCTGTTTGGGTATAAGAATGAAGGTGTTGTTCCTCTCCCATAGACTTCAATGGTCATCAGCGATAATCTATTATCGACTATCGGCTATCGTCATGATAATTGACTATATCGACTATCGACTCGATAATAATAGTTGACACAATCGCTCATCACTAAATATTAACAGTTGAAATACAACCTAAAATAAAATAATAAAAAAGTTACACATAATTGGTATCACCTCACCCATAAAAGTTCAATCTACTAAAATATAACATCATTTATCTTGCATGCTGAACACTATCAAAGGAAAAAAATTTAAAACGGCAAAATTATTTTATAGTCATTTCATATCCCCTAAAATTGGAATTAAATGTGATCAAAAAGTTGCATCTATCCCAAAATGGCACCAATAGGAAACACACTTCAGCCTGCAAAAAATTCACCCCAACTTAGGTCCATTGGTGGAAGAACAAAAAAGTTATTGGTCACAGAAAATGGCTCTGTATCACAAATTTAAAAAATAATGTTTGCATTTTTTTTTTTTACGGTAATAAAACATAACACAAATCCTACGTATTTGGATTTGCCAGAAATGTAGCAACCTGCAGAATACAGATAACACATCATTTATACTGAAGAGTGAACGCCGTAAAAACAAAATCCCTGCTAACATGGCTTAAGTATGTTTTTTTCACATTTCACCACACTTTTTTTTCGGTTTTCCAGTATGGGCTATGGTACGGTGAATGACACCATTAGAAAGTACATCTTGTCTCGCAAAGTAAAAGTCCTCACATGTCTATGTAGATGGAAAACTAAAAAAAAGTTATGGCTCTTGGAAAGTCTGCCATGCTCAGGGGCTCACCAGGGGTTTTCCCTGTGTGCCAGTCCAAGCCTAGATAGAGGATGCCCTCTTGTCATGGTTAGAAGGTTGGTCTAAAGACATGTTAAATTAAAAATTTCAGAAATCCCCTAAAGGTCTCATGTATATGGCAGAGCCTCAGGTGTGGAAGTGCAAATAGCCTGTATGGCTTCTTAAGTATGGGGCCAAACAACCACCAGGCATTCCCATACTAACTCCACTGGACTAAATATCTGCAGTTGAAACCAGGATCTTACATATACTACGTAAAAAGACACATATGCATGTTTTTCTCACTATATGATATGAATATCACAAGGCATTATGGGAAAGGAGCTGAGAAGCTCAAGCTCCCTCTATTGGATGTAACAAATCCTCAATTTGCTTTTGACCCACTGAGTCTTTAAAGAGCAAAAGGAATATTAGCCAAGCCACTATCACCCAATCTGCAGACAGCTGTTCCGGGCAGAGCGATACTGGCTGGCTGGGTAGGAGGCAATGAGTGGCTCAGAAAGGGCAATATATCTCCTTGGAGAGAGCACCATATAGGTGTGTTGTTTTTTTTTTTTATTGCCTTTTTGCCCTCCACTAAGCATCTGCATATTACAAGGCATCATGCCTTTTTGCCCTTTTTCTTTTTAAAGACTCAGTGGGTCAAAAGCAAATTGAGGATTTGTTACATCCAATAGAGCCTGCTAATAGACCCTGCTAAAAATGCTAAGCATCCCATATACTAGCAGAAAAAAACGTAAGGGACCCTGATAAAAATGCTAAGCACCCAATGTTCTGACAGAAAATCTGTTGGGGACTCCACCAAAATGCTAAGCACTCCGGGTACCAGCAGAAAAAATTTTGGGGACCCTGGTAAAAATGCAAAGCACCCTGGGTTCTGGCAGAAAACCATTGGGGACCCAGCTCAGGAAGAGTGACTGGAGGGGTGAGATGGGGGAGACAGTGATTGGAGGACTCAGAGTGGGGGGAGACAGTGACTAAGTGCATGACTAAATGTTTGTGGTTGGGGGAAGGGCATCGAAAAGTTTGCTATGGTGCCCAGGCTTCTCTAGTTATGCCCCTGCATCAGACAGCTCAGCTTCTCTCCCTTTATCATATAATCATATACTGTATATTACATAGTTTAGCTTGTCTCCTCTGCCTTATAACCATATATATCACAGAACCCAGCTGCTCTCCTCTAACATATAACCCTATATATCACAGTGCTCAGCTTCTCTCCTCTATCATATAACCCTATATTTAACATAGCTCAGCTTCTCTCCTCTGTCATACAATCCTATATATCACAGAGCTCAGCTTCTCTTCCCCTGTAAAATAACCCTATATATCACAGAGCTCAGCTTCTCTACTCTATCATATAACCCTATATACTGTATCACAGAGCTCAGCTTCTCTCCCTCTACCATATAACCCTATAAATCACAGAATTCAGCTTCTCTCCTCTATCATATAACCCTATATATCACAGAGCTCAACTAATCTCCACTATCATATAACCCTATATATCACAGAGCTCAGCTTCACTCCCTCTATCACATTCTGCTATCAGATAGGGCAGCATAAACCACTTGACAGGTTTCCTTTAAAGGGGTGCTCCCTCCACATTACTTCCAGGTTCCTGCCGGCTTGGTGCCAGTATCAAAGAAAGGAGAGGTTACAGCAAGGCGCGCTGTACTGCCTTTTTACTGTGCATGACCCCCGAAACGTTTTCCGTCCTCTGGGCAGAAACATTGTTTCTGAGCGCTGCAATCTGTTCCAGCAACAGACGGTTTGTTTCTTGCCGGTTGGCATTGGCCTGCACCAGGTGCTTGCATGATTCCTCCATTGCAGTGGACTGGTTTGGCAGGAGTGAAGCAGCCTTCACCCAGGACATACAGTTCACAAAAAACATATAAAGTCCCAAAAACATATGCTGCTGTTACCCTTAGCAACCAGTGCCCGCATCTTCCACCATATGTGGGAATTAGCGGTCACTGAGGCAGGCACAAGTGAGATGGTTGCAACAAAAATACAGGTTTTTTATTTTAGTAGCCAAAACAGCAAAACAAACAAAGTCTTATGCAGCAGGCTATTTTTCCCCTTTTATATCGCTCAAAAAAAGATTAAGCCCACATCAAAAGGGAACACTTATACTCCCCATGTGGCAGGTGAAGCTCTGGAATGAGACCTCCTGGGCTGGTTTGGGGTTGAGCAGGCTCCCCCCGGCTCAGCACCTTCGGGAAAAGGACTGGCTCCTCCTGCACATTTTTAAAGGGGCCGGGAACACCGGAAAAAACCTGGACCGGAGGGTGAAGGGCCTCCCCCCCCCCTACACCCGTTCAAAAAAACAGCCCTTCAACTGCATAGCAGTTTATACAATATAAACCCTAAAAACCTAAGGTTTACTTAAACTCGACGGGAAGAACCCTTTAGGCCAAAGCAGCAAAAAAAAGTCAATTAAATTTCAATGCACACGGGAACTAAGATTACATTTTGGAAAGACATTCCCTTGTTGACAAACAAAATTTTTAACTGTTTGGGCCTAAAGACCAAGGGGAGGTTTTGGGAAACCTAAAAAACCACCCAACTGTGAAACACGGGGTCAGTATCATGTTTTGGGGTCTTGCTGAGGGGGAATGATCACTTCCCCAAAAAAAATGGCCTCATGAGGAAAACATTAAAGTAAATATAAAACATTTCAAAACATCAGCCCGTAAGTTAAAGCTTTTGGAAAAGGGGGCTTCCAAATGGACAATGACCCAAGCATACTGCCCCGGGTTTGAGGAAAACCCAAATTTAATCTTTTGGAGTGGCCATCACAAAGCCTAAATTTTAAACACTAGAACTACGATGGAGTCATTTTGACTCCTTTCTTTTTTTATATCTTTTCTGTGACAAAATTTTTTTAGAATTCTGGGTTGAAAATTTCGGGGGACTTTTCCTCAAAAAAGAGTGAAAAAGGGGAATTTTTTTTAAATAAAAAATTTTTGGTAAAAATTTTGGGCCGTTTTTTCAAAATTTACCAAAAACCTACTAAAGGGGAAGTCTTTTTGGGGACTCCCTACTATATTTTGAGGCCCTTTTTGTCACAAAAAGTTCCTAAAAAAGTTTTGTGCAAAAATTTTTTCACTCTGTTTATTTACCTAAAGTTCATATAGATGAAAGTTCAATTACATGTCAATTTTTTACTTTTTCCTTGGTTTTAACCTGCTTGTATTACTGGGGAATGCTGAACAAAATAGCTTGTTTACTCTGGGGCTCTTATCTTATGCTAATGGGGGGTGGTTTTTTTTTCAAAGGGTTCTAGCAGGAGACAGAAATTGGGAAATATTAACTTTACTACCCTTTCAAGCGGGAAAGACAAAGAGAACAGACCAGACATACGGGCTCTAAAGACCATACAGGTTTTAAATTGAATAAAATATTTAGCTGCCGTCAACTGATTCGGGCCCACCTATTTTTGAAGGGGCAGAACAGTTTTTAAATTTCTTTTAGTTTTTTTTTTAAAATTTCAATTTTTCAGGGGGGAAAACTAATAAAATTTAGGAATTTTTGAAAAAAAGGAGAGAAAAACGTGAAAAAGCCTCAGGATATTTTTGGCTATTTTTGGAAATTCCATCCCCAAAGGGAATGGGAAATCCTTTGCAGAACATGTATTTAAATTCGGGAACATGAAAAAAGATTTAAATTCCTCAGAACAAAACAATGAATCTGAAGACTCAAAAGGGAAACAAATCCAGAATAAGTATTTTTATGTGTTTTATTTGTTCTTCCACACACTAAATTTAAAGGGCCTGTGCCCACTACAAAAAACCGGCTGAATACCATCGGATTTTCTTGCCGCAATACACCGAACCTTTCCCCCAGGGCCTAAAATTTCCCGCTCCAACCCCGGCTGGAGCCGCTGTCAGGGGAAAAAGCACGTTTGCTTCCCGCCCCAAGCACGGCCCCGTCCCAACCCCGGGCTCCAGCCCGGGGTTCGGACGGAGTTTTCAGTTAGAAACTCCGCCGTCCCTTTAGCGGGGGAAACGGGCCGGTTTTGGGGGGGAAAACCGGTGGGGAAAACCCCGCCGGCAAATTTCCCACCCAGGGGTTGCACGGCCCTTAAAAAAACAAAAATTCAAAAAATATTCACCCAACTTTTTTCCAGATTTTCCAAGCCCCATCAACGGGGGGATCGGGCTCATCAAAAAATGTTGCCTCGGGACCATCCTCCTTGTCGGGGACAGAAAAAAACAGAAAAACCCCCAAAAATTTAAAGAACAACGGGTCCAAAGGCGGCGAAGGTAATGCAACAAAAAACACCAGAGAAGGCAAAAACTAAAGGGAAACTATTTTTCAGCGGTTTGGTTATTCAATGAAACCCTGTTAAAAATTGAGAACACTTCCCCGGGTTAGGCGTGACAGCCAAAATATTCTTCGAGAAGCCCCTTTCCCCCTACAGGAAAACCCAGAAGAAATATAAAAAAATCAAATAGCCCTTTTGAGCGCATGGCTTTTTATTTTTTATTAAATATTTTAAAACATATAAAGAAATGCCCCTTTTGCAAAAGCATGCAGGAGAAATTTTTTTAAACATTTTTCTCTTCTGATTAGGACTAGTTTGCATTCTTGCAAAAATTTATGCTCGTGGAATTTTGGGCCCAACGAACCGTCACTCGATTAGCAGATTTGGGTAATGACTGGGGAATACCTTTTTGAAAAGGGACAATGTCTTGGGCCCCGGTTTGTTTAAAATTTAAATGGGGTTTTCTCAATTTGATAAAGAAATCTACTCGATCGGAAGGGGACTGCAAACGGACAAGTTTCTCAAATTTTCTACTGTGTGGGACGGGTTTATTAAAATTTTTTAGAATTTCGGTTACAAACCGGCCCATACAAAAAGGGGGATGAGCAATTTTTCCCCAAGAAAAACTGGGTTTCCAAATTCACGCAGTAAAATCCCTTTCCCAAAACCCAAAAAATAGGGCCAAAAAATTTTGGCAATTGCTTTTTGTTAAGGGAAAGCAAAAAACTGGCAAATGTTTTTCCCCTTTAAACTAGGCAAAGTTTGACACACCCGGGCCCTGAGGGACCTTTAGTTTGCCCATGTGGTAATAAAAGTTTTTGGGAAACCCGTTTTTTGGAAAAAAAGGTCGCAATGTTACAACCGAAAATTTTTTCCCTTTCAGAAAATTAGCAAAACCCAGCTAAAAAACAAAGGAAAAACCCAAACGGGGAAAAACCTGAAGAAAAAAGGGCCAGAATTGCCTAAAGAAAAAAAAACCATAAAAGAGAATGTACAAAAATAAAGTTTTAAAAATAAAGACAATTTTACACTTACAGAATATCAAGGAAAGGCAAAAAAAAATGTTGCATTTTGATTCCGTCCTTTCCAGATTTTTGTTTTTGGGCTTCAGCCCCGCAAAAAAAAACCCAGAAACTTTAAAGTTTTAAAAAAGAAACAAAATATGGAGTAGATGAAAGTGGATCAATGGCACGAAAATAAACCCCCGGGGGAAACTTGCAAAAAGGAAGGGCCTGTTAAAGAAATTAGAAAATCCCTTTAGACTTTTGGGGGTATAAATGCAGGGAAAATATTAAAGGGAGAAAAACCCCCCAAAAAAAATTTTTACGCAAGGCTTTTTTTGCAAACGCTTGGAGAGATTTTGAGTCCCTTTAAGCACAGAAAAGGGAAAAGGGTTCCACGCCCTTTTTTTTAAACATGCCCAGAAGTGAGGGTTTCCCAAACAAAATTTTGCAGTTTCAAAGAAAAGTGCAAAAAAAATAGATCGTCGGAAATTTGTAAACTTGGGGTAAGTCTTTGGTGGGCAATGTATTTGCCATAAACCCAAAGGAAAAGGGCCTAAAAGAAAAAACACAAAATGTTTAAAGGTGAATTCGCCCCATATTTTCCCCATTTTTTTTGCCCTCCCCCCCTACTTTTCCCCTTTTTGCTTTTTGTTTTTCGGGTTGTTTTTTATATGTGGGGCACTTGAATAAAAAAAATTTTGAAAAAGGGCTTTTAAAAAATGAAAATTTTCCGTAGAAAAAATAAAAAAGCAGAAAAAAAAAAAACAAAAGCTTTAACTTTTGGGATCTCCCCAATAAAATACTTTAAACAAAAAATATAATTATTTTTTAAATAACCAAAAATGAAACTCAAAAAATTTAAACGAAAACAAGCAAGGATCAAAAAGACTCCTTTCAAAGTTCTAGGCGGGGTCACGAGTCCCGTAGTCCCCAAAAGTTAAAACTTTTAAATTTAAAAAGTTTCAGGCAAGGCTGAAAAGGCATTTTTGAGCAAGGGAAACCCACAAACATGACTTTATTTTCAAACCAAATTTTTGTCAGGAGAAATTACCCAAAAAAATTTCCCACCCAAATATTGAGAACTTTTGGAAGGCTTTCCAAAACATTTGAAAACCCACTCATAAAAGTTTAAAGGGGGAATGGGGACCAAAAACTAGAAATGTATTGTGGGGGAAGGCAAAAAGGGGCCGAAAAATTTAGTCATACGTGACCCCGAGGTTTTTTTTGAACTCGGGAAGTAAATTTTAGGGTAGTTTAGGGGCGCACCCAAAGAAACGGACAAGGGGCCCTTTAAAAACTCGCCCCAACCCTTCCCCCCCTTTTTGGGGGAACCCCCAATCCATAACAGGCCCCCCCCCAACCCGAAGACTGACACTGCACTGAGCCAAAAATTTCCACACAGAAAAACAAACAAACACAAAACCCCAAAAAGTATTGGAAACCGGGCCCCAAATCAATAACCCCGACGGGCACGGGTAAAATTGGGAAAGGGCAAAGAGAAAACCCGAACAATGAGCGAAAGGGCAAAAAAAGGGACAGAAGATCCAAAAAGAAAGAAGGCAACTACAGTAAAGAATATAATAGCAAGGGACAGGAAGAAAAAAAAATGGTACTATAAAAAGGGAAAGGGAGGGAAACAACGAAGGGGTAGGGGAAACAGAACGTCCCAAACACCAGGGGAATCGATTAACCCCTAGGGGTGCTGGAGGATTCCCGGCCAGAAATCAATAAAGAAACCAGGACAAAAAAGCAGTGTTCACACACAGGGAAACCAAAAACCGCAGTTATGGTCGCATTTGGCCGGGCCGCGAAACCCGGGGGCCCGAAAGGGGCGAACAAGACAGGGCCCAAAAGTCAGAATCGTATGGTACTGGGCATTTGTTTTGGTTTTGAAACCCCTGGAATAGCATGGATCTGGGCAGGGTTGCTGGAGCAATTCAAAGCAGGGTTTTTGGAATTTCTTCCCCCCTTGTAAACCAGGCCCGGTTTTTTAAAGGGCCAAATAAAGGCAGGGAAATTTGGGGGAAAGGGTTTGGGGGTTTTCAGTCAAAGGTTGCCCTTGAAAAGGGACAAAAACGTGGAAATTTGAAACCCGCCCCCCTACCGTCCCCCTGGGTACCACATTTCCCCTGAATTGGGGGGGGGGAAAACCCAAAGGGAAAGCGGACTTAAAAGAGACTGTGGGTAACTACACGGACTGTGTGTTTTGTATTTTTTTTTGGGGGGAAGTTAAACCCATATGGTTTTTTTTTTTTGGTGATAATCTGTGGCTGAAAAAAAAGGGCCAAAGAGCCCCAAAAAAAAATTTCACAAAAAAACCCCCAAAAAAGGTTTTTTGGGTTTTGCTAAACCGCTGAGCTTTCATCCCCAAAAAAGTGGTTTGGGGGACGGGGGGCAAGATCCGCCGTGTAATTTCCGGGTTTAAAGCAGCACAGAGCCAGCAAAAAACGTAATAAGGGGGGAGGGTGAATTTGGGGTGATCAAACAACCGGTCCAAAAATGGCTGCAGCCCGAGCTATGCTCCCCAGGCAAAGGGTGGAGCGGGTGGTTATTGGGCCCGCTTTTGCACTCCCCTTCCGCCTTCTGTGCAGTGCGGGTTGCGCAGGGTGATCCTCAGGGTGGCGGGTGACCCGTGGGACTGTAGAGAAAGGGTTTCCCCACTATGGAAGGTCCCCCGGGGGGGCCCCGGGAACCGGGAAAACCCCCCTACTGGGGGGCCGGGGAAAACTGGGCCCTACAGAAGCCAGGACCAAGACTCCCCGGGGGGGCGTGCCAAACCCAGGGGAAAGGGCCCCGAAACCCCGGGCCAAAAGGAATTCCCAGGGGTATTATTGCTGGGGAAAGTCGGGGGCCGTGACAAATAATTTCTCATGTCCCCTCACACGGAGGCCCCCTTTGGGCTGCCCGCGACCCGCCGCAGTTCCCCCCTTTGGGACATCCCTGGGAACGCTTTTGGGCCCAAATAAAGGGGAGGGAAACCCCCAAAGTGTAAACTTAAAGTGAATGGCACCATGGTCCCAGGACAAATTTGGAAATCAGGAATTTTTTCACACTATCGGCCTCCCCCCCCATATGTGTTGGTCCCGGGAAAAAAATTTGGGGCACAAAAAAATCCACCTGGACACAAAGGGGTTTTCCCCGTGGCCCGGGTTTAAAAATTCAACAGCTGGGGGGGCCTTGTCACACAATGTTGGATTGGGGCAGGGTTTTTATTGCAAAATGGGGATTTGGGGGCCTTTACTGCCCTCGTTCTTTGGGCCTGTGGGGGAAAAAAACCCTCTATGCCAATCCCACACGGTGCCTGTACCAGAGCCCCCCTTTTTCCCAGCCCCTGAGGGGAGATAATGAGGAAGAGGTCTCATCGACGAGCCTGTCCCGGGTTTTGGGGTATCTAAAAAAAATTTTGGTACCCCCCAAACCCTTCAGGACTTAAACCAAAAAGGGGGCCCGGGGAAAAATGTGACGGTTCTAAAAGGGGGTACCGCGGGTGCTGGGGGCCGAGATTTCCGGTTTTCCGCATTTTCCCTTGAATCAAGACCAATTGTATCGATAAACCAAAAAATCGGGGCCCGAGGTGGTAGAGCAATTTTGGGTTCCGGGTCCCTATGGGCTAGGGTCCTGGATATGGCCCCCCACCCAGGGTTTTTGGGGGGCATTTAGGTGCAGCAAAAGGCTTGAGGGTACTAAAAAGGTTTTCAATTGGCCAGGGTTTTTTCCCCGGGGGGATTAGGGATTTTTTTGCCAATCTTGCTCACCTCCAGGTCACATCCCGTTAACACATTTCTGTAGCCCCTGGGTTCCCCACCAAAACATTGAGGTCCCCTTTTTTAGGGGTAGCGATGGATCTGGTAGGGCCCTTGGTGAAGTCAGCGAGAGGGCCCATTTCATCCTGGTAAAAGGTTTCTTTCGACCCCCGTTTCCCGGAGGCCAATCCTTTCAGGAACCCCCCCATCCCCCAAAAATTTTCACGGGACTGTTCTAAAATTTTTTCTTTCCCCCCAAGAAATTTCCCCCAAAGGGGATCTTTTAAAAAATCAGGGAAAAATCATTTATGTCCCAAGGGAAAGAGGGAGCAAGTAAGGTTTTAAAAAAGTTACGCACCCTGCGGCACTTGGTCTGTCTTTCCTCAGACGGAGGTCTCGTTGAGGGTTTTAACAAAGACCCTGAAGGCCATGTGAAAAAAATTTTGTGAAAGGAATGGGCGGGATTGGGACTGTCTTTTCCATCCTGCTGTTCCCCCTTTTAAAGGGAAAGGAAACCCCCCCTCCCCCGGGTTTTCACCCTTCGGCTTTTGTATGGGAGAACATCCAAAGGGGAAACTCTTAGTGTGGCCAAAAAAACTTGGGAGAGTGAGGTCCCCCCTCTTTTAGGGGGTTTAGGGGAGAATGGGGCCCAACTGAAAGGGAGAGGATGCCCGGGGATCCCCGATTGTCAAAGAGCATCTTCTTAAAAGCAAAAAGAAAACCCGGGGCCCCGAGTTAAATGGGGCCGCCGGAAAAAGACACTTTAACCCCGGGAAAACGGGGTTTTCAAATATTATACCCACCGTTGAAAGCAAATTTCCCGTAAGGGGCCCCCAAGGGCCCCCCCCATGATAGTTAAAAAGGGGTGGGGGATGAATTAAAAGGTCCCCCTGCCAGGGAAAGGGGAAAACCTTTCATTTTTAAACCACGAAAATTTGAAAAAAACCTGGAAGGAGAAAAGGCCCTTTCCCGGGGTTTTACTTGTTTGGTGACCAAAAGGGGGCCCCGACATGGGAAGCCAAAAAAATTCCAGAGCCCCTTTTCCCCCCTCCCAAAAGAAAAATTTTAGGGAACTGCTGCAAAAAGAATCGGGGGAACCGGGTTAACCTATCCCCTGGCCGTACCCATGTAAATTAGAGCATGAGACCCTTTCACAGCCCCCAAATTTTTGGGAAAACCCCTAAAGGGCCCAAATAGAGCCCCTGAGGCCCCCCGGGGGTTATTTCCCAAAGAGGTAAGAAAATGCAAAGAACTAGGGGTGATTGAGAGGCCCAAGGGAGTGGATGGTCCGGGCCCATTGCTAGTGCCCAAGCCCCCGGAAAAATGGAGTTTCTTGAAAACGATTTATCGCGGGATTCAATAAATTTATCCCCCAGTGGATTGCCTCCCCTAGGCCCGGGTAGTTTAAATTTTAATCGAGCATTTTGGTTTCGGGGAAAAAAGGTTAAATTTGGAAAACCCTTGACCTACCCCGGGATATTGGCAAAACCCCCCTTTCCTAAAGGGCGCAAAGGGGAAAAGACTGCTTTCTCTACTCTGAGGGGTTATTTTCCATATGTCCGAATCCCTTTGGGGTTTTTCAGGTGGCCCCCCCCAAAATTTTTCAGAGGGCTATGGATAAAGTGCTGAGCCCACAGGGGAGATACAGGGCCCCGGGGCTACCAGATGACATTGGGGATCGTTCAGTAATGTTTGGGGAGGCCATCTCGGGAAAAGTCCAGTCGTGCTAGATGCCTTAAGGAAGGGGGGTTTTTATCGATAAACCCCAAAATGTGCCTGGGAAGGGAGGAAACCGATCCCTTGGGTTAGTGGGGGGGGGGAAATTTTTTAAACCCAAACAAGTGAAAAAAGGGTAGAGGCGACCCAAAAAGGGCCCCCGTCCCCACCAAAAAGCAGGTTAGGCCGTTTCTTGGTATTTTGGGTTTATTTATAAAACGGTTTGTCCAGAAGTTTACAAGTAGCCGTTCCCTTGACGGATTAACCAAGGGACGAATTTAAAAACAATGTAAAAGGGGCCCCTTTGAGGCGGAGGGGCCCTTTCCCAGGAGTAAACAGGCCCTATGGGGGGGCCCAGTGTTTTTTTAGCCAGGACTTTTCCTCCGTGAATTTGTGGTCCGACAAAATTGCCTCCGAGGGGGGTTTTGGGGAGCCATTATCCCTTTTGGTAGTAAAGGGGGAAGAGCCCCCCGTGATTTACCTAAGTGGGAAATTTTCCCCGGCGGGAAGGGAAATTTTTTTTTTCATTGAAAATGAAATTGCCTGGCCATAAAGTAGGCTTTTGGACCCCCTCAGGTACCCCTTTTTAGGCAGAAAATTCAGGCTTGTGTCCGCCCATCCCCATCATGTGGTGGGGGGAGAAAAGGGGGAAAAATGCCCGGGTTACCGCGGGGTTTCCTTGCCCTGCGGATTTTGCTTTCCCACAGTAGAAAATAGCCAGGCAAGCAGAGGGAAAAAAGAAAAAGCCCTCTAAAAGATTGCACAGTTGGGGTGGTGGACGGGTGCCCCAAACCCCCCCGCCTTTGGGGCGGGGGGGGGGGTATTTTGAAAAAGGAAACAAGGGTCCCCGTTTTGATGGTCGATATGTGTCCCCAGGTTTTGATTTTCGGTGAAGTAAAGCCTGTTTTGCCCTACGTCAGTATCGATATGGTTCTGACATTGGTTTTGTTAGTATGACTGTGGAATGCAGTGGTTTGGGTGGCTTTGCTGGGGCAATTCAAAGGCAGGGTGGATGGATTGGGTCCCAGGTATCCAAAGGGCCCGGTTTTGAGGCCTACTTTTAAAGGGAGGGGAAATTTGGAGGGGTGGGTGTGGGGGGGTTTTTCAGTCAGAGGGTTGCTTGAACTGGGAAAAAGGACAGGAAATTTTAGCCCGCCGCCAACGTCAAATGGATTTCCCATTCCCCCGATCTGGGGGGGGGGGAAAACAATTAAAAGGGAACCTTTTGGGACTTACGAGACTGTGGTTATCTCACGGACTGTTTTTTTTTATTTTTGTTGGGTGAAGTTAAGCCGGGATGTTTTTTTTTTCGGGCTGTTAAAAATCTGTTTGGGTGAAAAAGGCCAAGAGATAAAAAACGTGCACTTTAAAACGGTGTGTTTTGCTACCCCTGGCTAATCCCCCACAAATATGTAAACTTTTGACTTTGAAGAAAGTAATAAAAATGTCTTTAAAAAAACCTCTCTCATTTTTCTGGCATTTGGCAAATAGAAATAATTTTGTTTCCTAATTGACCTAAATCGGAAAAGGTTTATTCTGATTTCATGTCAGATAGTGAGGAAAACATGCAGATGGGGGCTTTTTTTATAGTATATGTAAAACTTTGGTTTAAGCTGTTTTATATATTTTATTGTCCCTTTTAAAACCATTTACACAAAGTAGGAATAAAACCCTTTTATGTAACCTGTCATGGGTGGTTAATTTAAAAAGCAAAATATTCAACTGTAGTTAGACTAATTGTTCTACATTTCCCAAAGTAATAAGCAGATACAAATTACATATTCCTTAAAAACTGTTAAAATTTTTTTTTTCAATAAAAACCCAAAAAACCTTAGCTTTGGGTAATTTTCTTTTTAATGTACACGAAAACGGGTTTTAAAAAAAAAACTGTCAGTTTTATTCCCCCTTGCTGGGCCCCGTATAAACTAACAGTTTAGCATGAGATGCAAAAATTCAGAATTTGTAATAGTTTTTGTATTTAAATTTCATAGTAACCCTTTTAAAAAAGTGATAAACCCTTTTTCGGGGCCCCTGTTCTGAATTTGATTGGAGGGTCTTTGGGAATGATCTTGGGAAATTTTTCCCAAAGGTTTATATAAAAATATGGGTTAAAGGGTCTTGCAAAAAAAATATGCTCTGGCAGTAGAGTTTGCTGATATTCGGTCTTGTGGAAAAATCCAAATTTACAGTTATTTTTGCCCTGTGTAATAAAAAAAATTTTTGTTTTGTTTGTTGTGCAAGAACCCCGGGGGGCATGGGTATTTAGTGAAAAAATTGGACTTTGGGGGTCTGGCACTATTGTAGGTTTGGGTTTCTTGGAGCTCACCAATGGATTCAGTTTTTTAGGGCCCACCAGTGGAGTTGATGCTTGGGACAAACTAGTGGAATTGATTCTTGGGGTCTACCAGTGGAGTTGATTCTTGGGGCCCCCCCAGTGTATTTTAATTTTTAGGGCCCCACCCAAATTGAGTTTATTCGGGGGTCCCCCCGGGTTTTTTGGTTTTTAGGTCTCCAAAATGAAGTTGATTTTTTTGGGGCCCAAACAGAGGAGTTGTTTTTTTTGGTTCCCCCCAGTGGAATTGATTCTTGTGACAAACTAGTGGAGTTGATTTTTGGGGGCAACCAGGGGAGTTGATTCAGGAGCCCGCCAGTGGATTTGGTTTTAGGGGTCAAACAAATGGGAATTTATTTTTGGGGGCCCACCCCGATGAATTTATTCTTGGGGCCCACCCCGTGGAGTTGATTCTTGGGAAAGGGCCCGCCAAAATGAGTTGATTTTTGGGGGGCCCAAAAAGTGGTTTTTGTTTGTTATGTGGGGCAAAAAGCCGGGGGCCGTGCCCGACCCTCCCCTGGGGGGGTGGTAGGGGGCATGCCGGCCACAGTTTCCCGGGCGTCCGGCCACAGGGCTTTTTGTGACACCTATCTCAGCCTTCCGCCAAGAAAATCCCGGCCCAGGGGGCCCTTGGGGGGATTTAAATATTTTTTGTTCCTTTTACAAGTTTGTGCTCCAGAACAATGGTACTTAGAATGGTAGTCATTCACATTATTGCTACTATGCAAAGCCATCAAAATGTTATACGTTGATAAACCCAGCTTAAATTGTTTATTATATGTTCTGTTTATCTGCACTGTGGGAAAGGTTAACACAGAGCCAGCTAATACAGAGAGACTCTGAGATCTGCTACCTATAGACTGAGAAGTTGATAACTTTTCTACTTTGCTAGAAGAGGCACAGTTGAGTTTTGGAGGGAAAAACAGAGATAGTGACCTTTGAGCTGTCTGGAAAAGATGTTGAGTCTTTCACATAGACCAGAATCAAAGCTTTATACAAATGTATGAGAGACTGAAATTGTAAACAATGTTGTTGCAGAGGTTGTGCTTCTCCACTACATCCCTCCCATTAGAATTTTCTAGAAACTGTAACTGTATAAAAGGCTAGCAGTCAGATTCCTCAGATGTTCTGCAGATAGAGACCAGTGGTTAGCAGAAGAAACTCACACTCTGCCAGACTGTGTGTGTGACCAGAAGAAAATTCTGAAGATACCAAGCCACAGATCCTGGGTCACCAGCTCTTTAACCAGAAAGCCAGCCAGAAGACTGAGCCACAGACTCTGGGACACCAGCGCTTACGCCAGCAAACCAGCCTTCTGAGAGAAAGGGACAGCTAGCTTGATCTCTTCCTCAGCACAGAACCTTCGTCTACCAGGGAGGAGTCTTGAGAAGCCACTCAGTGTCCTGCCTGTATGGTGTTGCACTTGAGTTCCTTCTTTAAAGAAGTGTACTGGTTAATTTGGGGCCTCTTGGGGACTCTCTGGACTTACTGTATTTTTCATTGGGGTGCACCATCCCAAACCCAGTCACTGAACATTTTTAAATTTTGGTGGTTTGCACTATAGAAGTTAAGCATCATGGTGGCAAGAAGACTCTGTTACTAAAATGCCATGTACCTGGTTTGTGTACTGCAGACAGCAACTGGAAAGCCCTGTAGAATGTAGGTGGCAGACCAGGGGCATTGATAAGGTATGAAAACTTCCAGGACCCGGCCGGGCCCTCTTTGTCACAGAATATTTGTCACAGAACATTGTTAACTGCGGCATGTAATTTTTGGGATAAAAAGATGTATTTTACTGTCACTAATATTAAACATATTTCACATTGATACTGTCCAACACCTCAGCAGTGCGCTGTGTAATAAAAATCAGCGCTAACAAAATTGCCTTTTCAAAACCTCTCATTTATGTACAATAGTGTAATACCTCTAAATAATACAGTCACTAAATAATACACCTCTGCATGGAGCAGATGTACCACACATATTACAGTCATACTGTTACTAAAAAAATTCCACAATACCAAGACCATCAATTCCAATTCTACTACTACCTAAGGTACAAATAATACTGCCAGACCATGACCACATACGAGCACCACATAGTGACTACCAGTTATACACAGACTATGCAGACATAATAATATTTATAGTGTAGTTACAGCCAATCACTCACCAGTAGTCGTCTTCCCCGTGCCATGATGACTTTTCCCGGCCGCAACTTGTCTCTGCAGAATTTACCACACACACATCTTAGAATCATCACTACTCCAACAGCTACTTACCCATACACTATTTCTGTACAAACTCCCCATGAGATGATGGTGGGAGGTTATGAGATGATATTTGTGGGCTGTATTTTCCGGAGTGGGGGGTATGAGCCACAGCTTACAGGAACAATTTCCTGGGGAAAGAAAGAGAACCAACCCCCCCTTAAGGTTGTGCAGCGGCTGTGACCCATACCCACAGAACCATATTGTGTGGTCTGAACTTCGTCCCCACATCCACAAAAGATTAGCCTCAGCCATGATCTTTAGGGGGTGCAGGAAATAGAGTTTAGTACAGTCATCATTTTTGTAGTGTTTATATTAAATAGGTATATAGAACCCCTTAGTTGGTAGGTAGTTATATATGTCCCCCAGGGGCATAACTACCGGGATAGCAGATGTAGCAGCTTCTACAGGGCTCAGATCTGTAGGGGCCTGGGCCTGGCCCCCTAAGGATGCAGGCCCTGTAGCAGCTGCTAGTACCTCTGCTGCCCTAGTAGTTCCGCTGAGCTGCGGGGCCCAGCACATCCTGTCTCTGAACGCCCAGGCCCTCTCCCCGTTCTTAGCAGAGCAGAGTGCCATCGGTGCTCCACTCTGTTAATTCGCCTGGTAAACTTAAGGCCTTAGGCATTAAGCCTTCAAGGCGCCGGCCCACAGTCCTGAAGTGGGTGGCATGATGACGTCATATCATTGTACAGACCGAGCTCAGCTCAGAAGTTGGCTGGCCACAAGTCACATTGGGGGAACGTGGACAGGTAAGTTATTTGTTTTTTTAACACTAATGGAGCCTTGCTAAACCCTACCTGCCTACCTATATGGGCCCCTATGGCCTACCTAAACCCTGCCTGTGTACCTATATGGGCCTCTATACCATACCTAAACCCTGCCTAAGTACCTAAACTCTGCCTACCGACCTATATGACCCTCTATAACCTACCTAAATCCTGCCTACCTACCTATATGGCCCCCTATAACCTACCTAAACCCTGTTTGCCTACCTGTATAGGCCCCTATTCCCAACCTAAACTCTGCTTACCTATATGGGCACCTATATTCTACCTAAACCCTGCCTGCCAGCCTATTTGGGCCCCTATACCCTACCTAAACCCTGCCTGCCTTTATAGGCCCCCATACTCTACCTAAAATATCTCTTCTGTTTAGTTCTGCTACATCTACACCTATGTGAGCCCCACCTATAACCTATCTACCTCGTTACCTGCCCCCCCCCCTACAGTCTGCCTGAGGACCACTTACTGCCTACCTAGCTATCTAGGGCCTAGCACTAGCCTACTTAGCTACCTGGGTTCTGCCTACCTAATTGGGGCCTAACTACTGCCTACCTAGGGCCAATCTACCTACCTACCTGTTGTCTACCTACCTAACTGGGACCTGTCTTCCCACCTGTGGCCTAACTACTGCCTACCTATCTAGGACTAACCTACCTACCTACATGTGACCTACCTACCTGAGGCCTATGTACTGCCTATCTACCTATCAGGAGTCTACCAACCTACCTACAGCCTACCAACCTATCAAATGGGGGGTATATCTACCTAGTAATATGATTATGAGGGGTACAGACCATAGCTGTAACACAATCTCCAGGGGGTGAATCTTCTGTTCCTCCCCTCTACAAGACTGGGCCTCTTAGTTATGGTCTGTACCCGCTCTCCCATCGCTGGGAAGTTTGTAAAGAGGTGTGAGACAGCGAGCGAGGTGATGGATAAGTAAGGATTCTAAGATTTGTGTCCAAATCTGCAGGGATGAGTGGTGGCCAGGAGAAGTTATCATGGCAGTCTGGACCGGATGCGAACAAAAGACAAAGTTAACGACTCGTCAGAGAAACATCACCTGTGAGTCGCAAGATATAACTGCACTGTAATCACTCATATGTTAGCAGAGCCTGTGTACACCTATCTACCACTATATGGTCACTTTATGGTTGTAATATACAGTCTGTAGGGCACCTGTGTACACTGGTGTTTACTACTATATGGTCACAGTATGGCTGTAATATTGGTCTTTGTATACAGATCTTTATTCAGTAATAGAGTAGGGGTGTTATTCAGTCACTATGTGGTGGTAATTTGTGGTCGTGTTCTGGCAGTATGATCAGTAGGTAGTGACAATATTGGAAATGTTGGTCTTGGTATAGTGGGATTTGTTTGGTAGCAGTATGATGGTGATCTGTATGGTGAGGTAATCACTCCTTGTATTATCTAATAACTGCATGACTTAAAGAGAACCTGTCACATAGTTTATGATACCCTGGCTGAGGACAGCACAAGCTAGTGACAGACTTACTGTTTCCAGCGCTGTGTCCCTTATTCTGTAAGATGTTGTAGTTTTAGAGTATTTAATGCTCAAATCTGCAGTTTTCAGCCAGAAAAGAGTCATGAAAAGAGTCAGTTTTTTCACTACCGCCCACCTGAGGCTAGCCCCGCCCAACTCACAACTGATAAACCTATTACTTTGAGTTGGTAGAAACATGTGAATAACTGTCAGGTGGGTGGGGCTAACCTTGGGTGGGCGGGGCTATCACCTGCTCATGAGTAAGCTGGACTCTTTTCATGATTCTTTTCAGGCTGAAAACTGCCAGATTTGAGTAGTAAATACTACTATTGCACCTTACAGAATAAGGGACACAGCGCTGTAAACAGCATGTCTGTCACTAGCTTGCGCTGTCCTCAGCAAGGAAGGCATAATCTATGTGACAGGTTTTCTTTAAGAGGTTCCTGTAAATGTTATGGTCAGAGGGAGGAGGTGGGGTTTGCTGTGGGGCCCAGGTTTCTCTAGTTACATCCTTGATGCCCCTCAGTAGGTAAGTATATATATTTGTTCCCTAAGTAGGTAGGTATGTACGTCCACTCAGTAGGTAGGCAAATACGTCCCCTTCCTAGGTAGGTATGTATATGAGTCCCCTACTTAGTTAGGTAGCTGTATAAGTCACCTCCATAATTAGATAGGTTTATAAGTACCCTCCATAGCTGGCAGGTATATGATACCCCTCCTCTGTTAGGTAGCTCTCTAGGTCCCCTCCTCAGGTAGATCTATAGGTACCCTCCTCAGTTAGGTAGCTCTTTGTCTCCTTCTCTCTTAGATAGCTCTATAGGTCCCCTTCTCTGTTAGGTAGCTTTTTAGGTCCCCTTCTCTGTTAGGTAGCTCTATAGGACCCCTTAGTTAGATAGGTATATAATCCGCAAATGAAAAAAATAAGAATAATAAAACTGACCTCTCATCATTCCCCTGCTGAATGCCTTGCACTTGTGTCCGACACTGGCAGTGTAACTGTCTCTCCGACGACGACTCTTAGGCCGCAAAGCCTAGACAGAGTGACTAGGATTTGTGGCCTAGGAGAGGCAGCAACGTGATGAAGTCACTTCACAGTGCCATTGCCCAGTTTACTGTTGCAGTCTGCAACAGTAATTTTCAACGGACCAGGCCCACCGGTGCTTTGGTTTGGGGCAGCAGGTGTTTTAATCCAGGGCACAAGCCCCAGATAAAATGGCCTAGCAATGTCTCTGTGTCAGACACTGCATTTGTGGAACCAAGTGAGGGAAGGAGCAATGAGTTGACAAAAACAGATTGGGTGAATAAAGTTAATTTGAGTTTGAGCAACTTGTCACTTCTTCAGGGTTCTCTTGCTTGGCTCCCTCTTCTCCTCCTATCCCAGTTTTAGAGTTCCCATGTGCATCAATGAGCCGTGAGTGCCCATGCCCTTGTTGTTGATTGTTTTTCCTTGACCCACTATTGGTAGGTTCTAACCTACATGCAGTGGGTTCTGGCTGTTAAATTCAGTTGACACCTGACGGTAACAGCAGTACAACCATATAGATGCCACGGCAATCATAGCTGCAGCATCTAAATTACTGAGGAACGGTGCTGTGCAACATTCCTCTCCATGATCGGCCTCCTGCAACGAGATTGCAGGGTGCCACATGCCAAGCACCATCTTTGTACACCTTTCTGCATTATATACTGTAAGGGATTAGGTAGCGGGTTGGTCGTCTCTCTTGGGTAGACGGGCACAGCTCAGCGGGCACAGAAGTCCAAACAACACGGAAAGTGCATTTAAACTGCCCGCAGACAGTTTTATTGTCAGCATGTGGTACAAAAAGAAAACAAACAAAACAAATCCGATGCCTGTCCGGCTCTAACTAAACAATAGGTATCCCTCTCTAACACAGTGCTGGCCTAATACCAGTCACTGAACACAACAATATTACGGTACCACAAGTAGGGGCTCCCACAGGCTTGAAGCAGTTCACCTGTCCCAGGGTGAGAGAGAGTGTCTGCAGATCTGGGCTTATATGAGGCAGACGCACCTGAACTTAATCAGGCAGCCCAAGACCCGGACAGTCCAGGTGAAGTGGGGCCCACCCACGCTATCCCCACTCCAGCAAACCAGCCCTTGTAAATGGGTTTGACTAAATCCTACACACAGAGATCTAAAAGATCTCTGACATTCTCTTTCTGGTTTGCTTGCTACCTGACAGACATAAGGTATCTTTGGCAGATATACCTTCCGTCTATGACCAGTCCAGACACTCTGTTACACATCCTTCCCCCCTGTTTCAGACCCGGGGCTGGAACACATCTGGACACAAGGCAGTGTACCCGTGACAAGGCATCGGCATTCTTCATTTGGGTACCTGGCCGGTGCTTTACTGAAAATTTGTATTCTTGCAGGGCTAGGAACCATCTCGTGACCCTTCTATTCTTTTCTTTGTTCTCACACATCCATTTGAGGGGAGCATGATCTGTAATTAATTCAAAATGCCGGCCAAGTAGGTAATATTGGAGTGCTTCTAGGGCCCATTTAATGGCTAGGCACTCTTTTTCCACTATGGCATATTTTTTCTCATGGTCGTTCGACTTCCTACTTAAATACAGTACCAGGTGTTCCTCACCCTCCCGTACCTGTGACAGTATCGCCCCCAGTCCCACATCCGACGCATCAATTTGAAGGACAAACCCTTTCTTAAAGTCAGGGGTTATTAGCACTGGCTGAGCACACAGTAGGTTTTTAAGTGTCTGGAAAGCTGTCTCCGCCTGTGGGATCCACTTGACCATAACAGAATTTTTACCTTTTGTTAGGTCAGTCAACGGGGCTGCAAGGGAGTCAAAATTAGGTATAAACCTTCTATAGTAGCCTGTAATGCCTAAGAAGGCTCGCACTTGTTTTTTGTTCACCGGCTGCGGCCATCTCTGTATGGCTTCAATTTTGCTTATTTGAGGTTTTATCAATCCACGGCCTATGTTGTACCCCAGGTACTTGGCCTCCTCCAGGCCAATGACACACTTTTTGGGATTGGCTGTGAAGCCTGCCTCACACAGAAAATTAATAGCAGTCTGTACTCGCGGAAGATGGGATTCCCAATCTGGGCTTTGGATGATTATATTATCCAGATAGGCTGCGGCATACTGACTGTGGGGTCTCAAAACCCTATACATAACTCTCTGGAACGTGGCTGGTGCCCCATGTAGCCCAAAAGGCAATACCACATAATGGAATAATCCATTCGGTGTGGCAAAGGCCGTTTTTTCTTTGGCCTCGTCTGTTAAGGGAATTTGCCAATACCCTTTTGTTAAATCAAGAGTGGTTATATACCTTGCATTGCCCAGCCTGTCAATAAGTTCAACCACCCGTGGCATCAGGTAAGCGTCGAACTTGGAAATGGCATTTAGTTTACGAAAGTCGTTACAAAATCTCCAGCTGCCATCTGGCTTGGGGATCAGCACTATGGGGCTGGACCACTGGCTATGGGACTCCTCAATTACCCCAAGTTCCAGCATTTTCCTTACTTCTTCAGAGATAACCCCTCTCCTGGCCTCGGGTATGGGGTATGGTCTCAGCTTAACCCATTCCCCTGGTTCTGTAATTATGTTATGTTGAATGAGGGACGTGCGACCTGGGATGTTCGGAAAAAAAAACTTGTTTTTAAAGAGGAACGCTCGTACTTCGGCCTTTTGCGTATTGGACAGGGAGTCAGCTACCTTTACCTCGGGCAACAAGGGTTCCTCCGAGCTCACCTGCTCTGGTGGGAAGGAAGTGTCTGCAGCAAGTACATCTATTTTCCACTTTTG
>JAODAL010043735.1:0-33572 GCA_025379985.1 Phyllomedusa bahiana
CAATTAAAAATTGTTTCTATCAAATATCCATGAAATGTGGTCTGGTGGAAGAACCGTAACACAAAATCAACAGTGTTCTTCCTTCAGTCCCTGAGATTTACAACTGCCCAGTAGGACGAGCAATTGATAGTTTTCAACAAACTATATTACAAATGCACGATTAGCGCCAATCTGAGATGCACTGAGAGAAATAGAAGTATAATAAAGTTATATGGATTAATATGGCGGCCTTCGCACCACTGACAACAGGCGTAATTTACTTTGAATCACCATTTTAGTTGAACTGGACATCGACTATGCCTGTCCTGGACCGCATTATGACCCTTAAATCAGCATGACCCACAGATTAAAAATTGCCGGAAAAAGGAGTCTTAGAACCACCATTTTAGTTGAACTGGACATTGACCATCCCTGTCCTTGACCGCAGCATGACCCTTAAACCTGTCTGACCCACAGATTAAAAATTGCTGGAAAAAGGAGTCTTTGAACCACTTTTTTAGTTGAACAGGACATTGACTATGCCTGTCCTGGACCGCAGCATGAACCTTAAATCTACATGACCCACAGATTAAAAAGTGCCAGAAAAAGAGTATTTAAATGTTATATGGATTAATATGGCGGCCTTCGCACCACTGACAACAGGTTTAATTTACTATAAAATATGCATAAAACAATATGCTTACAACTGAGCTCTATGCGACAAACAAACGCACAGACTGCAATAAGTGTATTTAAATGTTATATGGATTAATATGGCGGCCTTCGCATCACTGACAACAGGCGTAATTTACTATAATATATGTATAAAACAATATGCGTACAACTGAGCTCTGTGCACCAAACAGATGCACGGACTGCAATAAGAGTATTTAAATGTTATATAGATTAATATGGCAGCCTTTGCACCACTGACAACAGGCGTAATTTACTATAAAATATGTATAACACAATATGCGCACAACTGAGCTCTATGCATCAAACAGACGCATGGACTACAATAAAACTATTTAGCCCTGCGGCTACACACACCAGTAGATATCCTTAAAACTTTCTCTAACTAGAGAACATTGAAGGCGGGTCGTGGCTGGATCTTCCAGCATGACAATGACCCAAAACACACAGACAGGGCAATTAAGGAGTGGCTCTGCAAGAAGCATTTCAAGGTCCTGGAGTGGCCTATCCAGTCCCAGACCTGAATCCAATCAAAAGTTTTTGGAGGAAGCTGAAACTCAGTGTAGCTCTGAAACCTGAAAGATCTGGAGAAGATCTGCATGGAGGAGTTGGTCAAAATCCTTGCTGCAATGTGTACAAACTTGGTCAAGAACTTCAGGAAATTCTGTAATTACAATCAAAGGTTTATGTACCGAATATTAAGTTCTGTCTTCTATTGTATCCAATACTTATTTCATGCAATAAAACACAAATTAATTATTTAAAAATCATACAATGTGATTTTCTGGATTTTTTTGGGAGGGGGAATTTTATCTATCACAGTTGAAGTGTACCTATGATAAAAATTACAGACCTCTCCATTCTTTTTAGGTGGGAAAACTTTAAAAATAGCCAGTGTAACAAAAACTCATTTTCCCAACTGTATATACACACACAGATATCTACACCTATATAGTATCTCTCAAAAGTGAGTAATCCCTCAATTTTTTGTAAATATTGTATTATATTGATACAGTGTAAAGTAGTCAGTGTACAGCTTGTATAACAGTGTAAATTTGGTGTGCCCCCAAAATAACTCAACAAACAGCCATCAATGTCTAAACTTTAAGTGAAAATGGTCAAATTGTGGCCAAAGTTTCAATATTTTGTGTGGCCACCATTATTTTCCAGCACTCTCTTGGGCATGGAATTCACTACAGCTTCACGTGGTTTGGTATTGAATCAAAGCCCGTGATTTAGTATGTGCGCGAACAGGCATCGTCTTAAATTGCTTCACACTAAATTTAGGGCTTTACAGGGTCAAAATGACAAATAATGAAGTGGGAAAAAAGCTGAAGGGTATGTTAGCTCCTGTGAGAAGAATCGAGTGAGGGGCAAGATCCAATATGAGTCAAAGGCCACTTTTTTCCCTCTTTTGTGATTCCTAGATTTGACAGAACGTGTTTGCCCAAATCCTGAAACCGTAAACCTCCCCCCCGAAGGGTGGAAAGGGTGTCGGCAGTAATTTGTCGAAAAACTCATTTGTCTAAAATAAAAACTTTGAAATTTAAATTGTGTTTTTGTTTTTACACACATCCCTTAAAAAAAAGGTTATTATTTTGGGGGTATTGTTTTTCCCCCCCCATCAAAGAGTTACTTTTTTCACTTTAAGGTGAAAACCTTTGAAATACAGCTTGTGTATTTGTCATATCACATCTACATTAAAAAGGTTTTGTTTTTTGAAAAATTTTAAACGTATGTCGACGGGTTGTGGGGGGGCCCTTCACATGGACGGAAATGACACAAATGTTCCTGGAGCAGGCACAGGTCGCAGACTAAGGGGAGTCACAGCGGGGTGATCGGCGGGCCCAGAGCTACCGGTGTCATCTGCGGGGTTTTTGCCCAGTAATAAAGGGTTTTTTTAAATAGAATTTGGTCATCCCCTTCTCCCCAGTAAGCCCACCAAGAGTCAGGGGGGCTCGCAGACACAACCCTCAGTTGGCATGGCCCGGGACGGTAGGGCCCCAACACCTGCCCTCAAACCCCCGCCCCTTCCGTTGGTTCCCTCGCCAGAAAAAGTACATCTTGTGGGCTTTCCCCCACTTACAGCAAAGACAAAACTATTTAAGGAATCAGCAGCAATGGGTAGCAAAGTTTGGGGCAAAAATCTGCTGTTCTTGCAGTGGGCGGGGAAAATAGTGATGTGGAGAGTGGTATGGGAGGTTATGAGCGAGCGGTCGGGTTGTAACCGGCCCGGGAGGGGATACATAAGGGCAACACTATTTGATGAGATGAAGCTGATCGCACCTGGGCCCGGGGGAAACAAGGGTTCATATCTTGTGGGAGAAGAAGGTGGCAGCTTGCGAGGGCAGCGGGTGCCCGAATGGTGTGGCCGGGAGTCAGCGGGTGGCAGCAGTGAAATCAGGAGCCAAAGCCCCGGGGAGGCCCCCCCTTCGGAGGTCCCCTTTTTGGCCCAAAATAGTGGCGCAAGGGGTCACGGGCAGCCCGGTAGCAGTCGTAAATGTGGGCATGTTTTTAAAAAACACCTACTCTGGGTTGGAGTTTTTTTCCAGGGCACCGAGGAGGGAACAAGGGAAAGTAGAATCTGGGGCGGGACCTAAAGTGGCACCATGGCCCTGCATTAACATATGCACTTACCCTCCCGTGCCTGGGGGGAAAGTGTCTCTTTTGGTGGTCCATCCCGCCGCGCAACGCACAGCACCCCGTGGGACACTCCCATTGCAGGCAGTAAAACCCACCACTCTGCCCAAAGGAAGCTGTTTGTTTTTTTTTTCCCCCCCATCTACCGGGCCCGATATTCTGCTCCTCGCCACTTCATTGTTCCAGCGTTGTTCAGAGGGGCTTGCTAAGGACAGAATATGCGTCCACCTCCCAAAGCGCATAGTGATGTGCTCTTGTCCCAATTTTGGGACTGCATCCCTCCCTTTTCAATTGGGGGATCGCACCATTAGAGAACTAATCTTGTGCCCAAACCAAGGTGGAGGTCCGAAGCCGTTATTTATTTTTGAAAAAGGCAGTACCAGCACTGCACAAATATGTAGAAGAGAAGAAGAGTCATCCCTTTAGTGTTTAGTGTCTTCCCAAAATGCACGGGAGGGGGAGTGTGGGCTGTAACCGGTCAGGGGCTGTACATGTTTTTTATGGCCCCCTGGGTTAAGGGCTTCCTGCCCAGTACACCAGCAACTTAGACAGGAGACGCCGCTTTCTCCTCCACGTTGTCAAACTGCTGATCATGCACCAATTTCCGCCTTCTCCTCCCTCACCACCTCAGCCTCCACTGGAGAGACAAATCTTAGTGCTTCTCCAGCATACCACATGTGCAGGGCACGGCGGTGTCACACAGTTCTACACTTGGTTTGCCTAGGCAAACAAAGTCACACAAGAGAAGAACTGCTCCGTGTCATGAAAGATGAAACAATTCCTGGCTTTCTCCGTGACAATTGAAAATTGGAAACTTTTTCCTTTACCATCCAGACTTCTCCAAGATGGGGAAGAGAGACAAGTCAGAGGCATTTTTGTTGGGCTTATTAAAATAAACCCCCAGGGGGGAATATTTATTGATAAAAACCTTTAGGGGACCCCCTTACTTTCCCAAAGCTAAAGAAATTTCCGAAATGTTAATTAGATGACAAAATGTCACTGGCCTATTAGATTTCAATTTTTACCCAAAATGGGACTTAAAAAAAGGGGAAAAAAAAAAAAAGAATTAAAGCACAACAAAATTTCTTTTTTTTGGAAATCTTTAATAAATTTTTGGTTTTAAAAGCATTAATGTGATTCATTAAAATCACATCTTTTTTTTTTTTCATCCCCGATGGGAAGTTTAATTTTGGAGAGTACGTTTTAAAGGCTCATTTCATCATTCCCCTTGTAAAAATGTATCTTGTTCAACAAAAGTCTATTAAAACAAAAGAATACAAGATGGCTGTATGTTATGCAAACTTAAAAATTTTAAAAATTGGGACCCCAAAATTAAAAATTTTTTTTTAAAGCTCCAGACTGGCCCGTTTTTTTTTAAAATCCCTTTTGGGGAAAACCCGAGAGAATAGGCCCAAACCCCCCCCCTTGGTGGTCAAGGGGCCTGAGTTTGGGAAATGTAAGGACCTTGGGGTTAGGGCAGTAAAGGAGCGAATCTCAAAAGTTTGGCATAAAGAGAGGAGAGGGTTAATTGGGGTGATCAAAAAATGTGGGGTTTTAAATGAAAGGAACCCCTTTTTTGGAGGGGGGTATAAAATTTTTTGTTGATACGGGTCTAAGGTTAATTAAAGGATCCCTGATAGTCAAGGACAGCATAAGGATTCCACATGGTTTGTTTTTTCTTAGCACTAATCGTAGAAATCAGTGCTAGGTCAGACTGTGGTGAGGGAGCCTGTGAAAATAGAAATCATTACAGAGAGGTACAGAGAGTATAGTTACAGCTGCACTGTGTTCTCCATGATTGAGCACAGCAACTCTCTGCCTGATTATGACAGAGGCAGTCAGACTGTGGTGAGGGGTGGGTGTGGGGGTGTTTTGATCAGACCTCAGGCCCTCTTGTATTCTAGTCAAACTGTAAGGCAATAAGGCTATGTTCACACGGCTTAAAATGGGCCGTATTTCGGTCCGTAATTACGTGCCGGAGTGCGCTAATTACGGGCCGAAACCGGCCCATTCATTACGGTAATTCACAGTTCTCATAAAAAAACTATGGATTACGTCCCTCTCCCCGCCCTGCGAAGCCGCCGGGCGGGGAGATAATTGACATGTCACTTTCTAGCGGCGTACATGCGCCGCTAGCAGTGATTGTCTATGGGCCGGCAAAGTGCCGGCCCCCCGATCACGCCCCGCCCCCGTCCACACGGCGTAATTGTGGGGTGAAATTACGCCCCGCAGTTAAGCCGTGTGAACCTAGCCTAACAGTCTAAGGGGCAGTATCACAACTACTGTTAATCATGCAGAACTTAACAGATATTCTATGTGAGGTGAAGGGGGCAATGGCTAGCACGACTAGAAACTGTTTGATTTCTTGTCATGTGTAGTAGAATAATCACAAAGTGAAACATGGCAATCATAATAAATCCCTCGCTCAACATCCTATCTCCAGAATCTCGTCTCCATAATATGTAATATTATATTTTCCAGGAATGGCATCTAAGCCCTTCTTGAAATTATTGAATAAAATCCCAATAAAAACTCTCTTGTGGCCCCTTTTAAACAGGAAAAACCCTTGCGGGTGCAGAAGGGAGTTCACAAAAGTACAGAAAGACATTAAGATTTATTGTAATATTTATTAAACCAAAAAACGCCTCCCTCTCAAGACTTAATTTTGACAAGGGGAAGGAAAATTTTAAAAATTTTTTTCACCCTTTGAAAAGTCAATCAAATAAAAATACAGGGTTTTTTAGGAAAATACCTTTTAGAATTATCCAAGGTAGCCTTCTATGTTTTCTTAGGAAATCTACAATGTAAAATTTTAACTTTAAAATTGAATTAAATGGGGGGGTTGACCCCAAGAGTGGAAAAAGCACCTACTCAACTGACAGAAGGGGGGGGGAAAAGACAAAGGTTACCCCCCAAACACTTTTCCCTAAAAACTTACTTTTGCAATTTTCCAGTTTTGGTTATTAACTTTGCCAAGCTTAGTGCCCCCGCCCCTGAATACCTTTTAATTTATGGGGGGGGGGGGGGGGAATTTCTGTATTTAAATTTTTGGGGCCTTTGGGACCCAAAATTACTCTAAATTAGTTTTAAAAAGGGACAGATTTTTGGGAATATCTGTGAAACATCTGGTTAGCCCTAATACTTTTCCTAATCCTATTTAAGAACAGGCTAGGACATGACCCTGAGCAGCGCCTATTCCTCGTTGCCACTTGACCAAAGATAATCTCGCCTCCCCCCCCCCCCATGCTAAACCAATAAAGACACAGAGCCCTAGGTTTGGGAAAAAATTTTGGCCACATAGCCATTTTTTTAAACAATACAAACATAAACAGTCATCAAAAAGCGAATGAGTACCCCCAGTACCCTTCGCCCGAAACCCAGAAAACCAATTGGGGCGAGGCCCTTTTTGGGACCCCAGATGCAAAGTCCAAACCGGGCCCTGGCAAAACCATCCCCCCTTTTTCCCCAGGCCCTTGCCCCCCCCGTAAAACCCCCCCGGCTTCAGGGAAACCCAGAGCCCCCCAAGGGAAAAATTTTTTTTTCCCCCCCCCCCAACCCCCTCCCCAAAAGGGGGGCCGTCCCCTTCGGACCCCAAACCTTCGCCCAGGCCTTTCCCATCACCAAAATTTGGAGACAAGCAGGCCTAAACCCCCCAAACTATTTTCCCCGACCCAAGGACCCCCAACCCCCCATGCCACTGCACATTCCTTAAATCAAATTGCCCCCCACACCCAAAATAGAAGCCTTTTCGTGACCAAAAAACCCGCCCCAAAACCCCCCCCCCCAACCCTTAAACCCTTGGGCGGGAGGGGGGACTGTTCATGGTTCCCCCCCGGGCGCAATTGGGGCCCCCCGCGGCGCGATTTGCCTTTTAAATAATTTTGGGGGGCCCCCCCGGCACCCGCGCTTGGTCCCCCCCCCCCCACTTTTCCCCTCACGTCGGCGCCCCGGGTCATGGGGGGGGCCCCCCCCTTAAAAGGGGCCGGGGTTTTGGGCCCCCCCCATGTCCCCCCGAGTTGACCCGAGCAGCGCCTAATTTCCTCGTTCCCCAACTTCCCAAAATAACCGCCCCCCCCCCCCCCCTTGCATCACCAATAAAGCCCAACGGGAGAACAAGCGGGAAAAATTTTGGCCACAGCAGCCATTTTAAAAACAATAAAAACCCAAAAACTTATCATAAAGCGTTATTACCCCATTCCCCATACGCCCGCCCCAGAAACCCAAATTTGGGGGGGAGGCCTTTGGACCCCAGATAAAAAGCCTAAAAAAACCCGGGCCGGCAAAAACCATCCCCCTTTTTTCCCCACGTCCTTCCCCCCCCAGCCGTCCCCCCCCCGGGTTTTTAAGGGCCCCCAGACCCCATTTTCAACGGCTTTTTCCCTCCATAACCTGCCCCCAAGGCCGATCCCGCGGGGGCCCAAACCTTGGGCCGGGCCCGGGGGCCCCAAATCCCCAAATTTTGGGAGACAAGCAAAAGCCTGACCCCCCCCCAACTATTTCACCGACCCAAGGGGACCCCAACCCGCCACAGCTAGGCCCTTTGGACCCCCTCTGATCGCAAAAGCCCCCCCCCACCCCAAAAAGTCTCCCAAACCTTCCCTAATCCCCCAAAGACCAAAAGGTCCATGCCTACTGCTTTTAAGGGGGACCCCCTCTCTCCCCCAGAAACCCCCGCCCCCAAATTTCCCAGCTCCCTATCCCCTTATGAAAAAAAAACCCCCAAATTCCTGGCCCCAAAAAGACGCCCCCCGGCCTTTTTAAATTTTTTTAAAATTCCCCCCGGTTTTTTAAAAATACCAGCCCCCCGACTCCCCCCCCCCCCCCCGTTCCCCCCCCCCCCCCCCCCAAGGGATATCTACGAAAACAATACCCGGGCCCTTTAAAAACACCTTTTCCCGGTTTTAAAAAGGGGCCCCAAAAATTTGGGGATATCATACCATACCCCGAATTAGCTCTCAAAAATGGGACGCAACCAAGATCGTTCCCCCCCCACATGTAACAAAACAAAGTTGGTGGCCTATCCCCAGATGGTGAACTTTTAAAAAACCCGGGAAAGGGGACCTGTTCCATTTGGGCCTCTCTTGCCGATCCACCGAACTATTTTTTTGACCTCTTCAGGAATTCCCAGCTGCGCCCACTGGGAAACGCGGAGCCCCCTCTTTCCGCCCCCAGTGAAAAAAGGTGCCATAAACCCAGGCAACCACGTCCTGCAATAAAAAAATAAAAAAAAAAAACCACCACCATGGGCCCCAGGAAAAAACCGAGCCCCAAAAACCAAAACCCCAAATAATTTAACCATATCCCTCTCCCCCCCCTTGTACCACCCCCCTTTTCCCCCGGCCAAAGCGGTCAAAAATTATACCCTCTTTTTACGCCCCGGGACCCCCCTTTCCCCCTATTTTTCTTAACCGGTTGGCGCCCCAACCCCCACCCTGCGGGCTCCGTTCCCAGCCCCTATTCAAAAACGAGGGGGGAGCAAACTGAGATGGTCCAGACCAAGCCCCCCCAAAAAACCGGGGAAAAACCGTTGTGAATTGAAAAACTTTAAACAGAAACGGGCCCCTTTTTCCCCTTTTGCAGTCCCAGAGGGCCGGGGCTCCCCGCCCCTGAAACCCCTATACTCCCAAAAAAAAACGAATTTTGGGCACATTTCAGCCCCCAAAAAACCTCTCCCAATTTTAAATATTTTCCCCCTCCCCAACCTGGTCCGTCCTTTGCCCTTCTAAGCCGCCAACCAGGTCCCCGCCGCGCAGGACACTTTCCTCCAAACCTCAAGCCCCCCCACCCCCCTTTTTTTTCGGGGAAACAACCAACCCCCCCAATTAAAGCCCCAAAAAAAAAGGCTAGTGAAAAGGCCAGCGGAATAAAAACCGCTTAAAAAATAGATTAAAAATTCCCCCCTTAAACCGCCCCAACCTCCCACAGTAAAAAAACAAGGCGGCCCCCCCCATTCCCAACCGTGCCGCCCCCCCCTTGCAATACCTTTTTTAAGGGTTTAAAACCCCCAAAACCCTTTTGGTCACGTCAATCATCCCCCCGGGCCTTTAAAACCCCAAAACCCGCCAATCCTGTTATAAAGCGCAAACCCCCTCGGGGGCAACCAACCCCGTTCCCCGGTGTCCAATAAAATAAAAAAAGCTGCCACCCTACCCTCCGCGTGACTAGAGGTCCGCCCTAAAAAAAAAAAAAAAAGCCAATGCCCCATAATAAACCCAGGCCGGCATATGACTCCCAAGTCCCCTTAGTAAGGAGGCCCTGAATAAACTTTGGGGGGGGCGGAAACCCAAAAACCAAGCCAAAAACCCTTGGGGGGGAAACTCGCCCCCTTTTTTCCATCGCCTCCGGAAACCCCGCCCCCGAAATCGCCCCCAAGCGAACGAGAACAAGGGTTCGGTTTGGGTCTTTTTGGGAAAAATCCCCCGGGGGGGGAACGTCCGCCCCCACCCCACCCCCCCGCTTTAAAGGGCCCCAAGCATCGTAGCCCCCCAAAATGCCCGCAAAAAAACTGAGCCACTGGGGGTGAAGAGGCCGACAAAATTTTAATGGCCTGAACCACCCCCCTTTTTTTATCGAAAATTAAACTGCACCTTTTTATTCACAAAATGTCCGCCCCTAAACTCGACGCCCAAGGCAATGGGAAAAATTCCCAAAAAAAAACCAAATTCCTAGTCAGACCCCCCCTCAAAAACCCCAAACCCCAGGCCAACGGCCCCCCGCACCACGCCCCTGGGAGTACGCGCCCAAAAAAACCCCCGCTGCCCGCCGGGTTTATTTAAAAACCCCAATCCACATTGCTCACCCCCTTGTCCCCTAATGATAGATCGTCCCCCTTTAACCCCTTTCCAAAAAGGAATCCCATAACCCCCAAAAACCTCTTTAAACCCGGCCGACACCCTAATAAATGATGCGGCCCCTTTTCCCCCCCGGGCCGTCGCCCGCGCCAAAACCGTCGCGAAAACACCCCCCCCAAATTGGGATTATTCCCGCCCGGGAAAGTTCAAACTTGGGGGCCCAGAAAAAAATTGGAGATCCCGACGAGACCTTTTTTCAAACCCCAAAAAACGGCCCCCAAACCCCCCCCTCATTTTCCCCTTTAATTTTACCCCCCGGCAATGAGCATTTTCCCCGTCAAAGGGAATTTTAAAGCTGAAACCCTTTAAAAAATTAATGGTTGTCGTGGCCCTTCCCGTCCTTGTCCGGCCGGGGGGCCCCAAAGGGACCCCGGAAAAGACCCCGCCACCCAAATGCTTCGATGCCCCCCAGGGCCCCATTCTCTGAAATCCCCTTGGGGGGCCAATGCATAAAAAATCATCCCCAAAAAAAGGGGTGACCCCATGGAAAGCCAGTACATCCCGAACCCAAACCCCCTTTTTCCCGGAAAGGGAAATTTAATGCCTCGAAGTAGAAAAAAGGAGTGGCGAGCACCCCCTTTTGGGGAGGCAAACGGTCAAAAAAAAGAACTCCCCCCCCCCAATTTCAGCCCAGCAGCTTTAAAACTCTCTTTGGGTGAACCGGCAACAACCGAAATGCGATTTCCCAATCGGAAATTTTTCCATAAGCGCCCCCCTTTCCAAAGCCCCTTTCCCATCGCAGAGCCGCATAAATGATGTGTAAACCACGGAAAAAAAAGTTTTCCGGGGCAATACCAAACGTTTTCCCCCGACCGGCCCTTAAAGGGAAAGAGAGGGTTGGGGAATCACCGAAATTTATTGGGGTTTCCCTTTTTTTGGGGATACTCCCAAAGGGGGGGACCCACCAAAAACGGAATTGGAAAGGTCCCCGAACGGGCCCCCCCCCAACCCCCCCCAATGACACTTTTTTTATTTTAAAAATTTTTTTTAAAAAACCACCTTTCCCATGGAGGTGAAGGATTTCAAAAATTTCCCTTTTTCGAAAAAAGGAAAACCCCATGCCCCGGGCTGGAATTTTTTAAAAACCCCAACCAAAACCCCCCCGGGGTAAAAAAAGGGCCGCCTCCCCCTCCCGGGAAAACTATTTTAAAGGGAAGGTTCCAAGGATAGAAATCACCGGAGTCACCCCCCCCGCTGATTCCCTTGTCCCCCCCCTTTCCCTTTTCCGCAAACAAAGGAAGCCCCCCTGGGAAGCGGCGCTGCACACGAGCAGTTAAAGCCGGGAAACCCACAAGCCCTTCCCCCAAAACTCCCCTGATTTCATTAAAACTGCCAAACAGGAAAACCCCCATTTTTGGGTTTCCCCCCTGGGGAGGGTCCCCCAAAGGGGGCCCCCCACCCCCCCGCGGGGGGGAGGTTTCCCGGTCCCCCCCCGAAAGGGCTGACCATACCGCAAAGGGGCCATCACTCTCAACCATAGCCCCTAAAGTTTTCCCTTTTGATTCCCCTCTAATAGGTGGCCGCCCCGCTTTTTGTTGACGGGAAAATTTTGTCATAAAAAACCCTTTGCCATGCTTTGCCCCCCCCATAACACCCCCCTGTGTTTGCTATTTTAAAAAAGGGAGCAAAAAAGCGCCGAACAAATTTTCCCCGGGCTTTTTCCAAACCAAAAGAAAGCCCCGCCCGAATTTGGGAAACCGCCTTGATTTCCAATTTTTGGGAAAGTCCCGCGGATTTAGCCGCCCCCTCCGTTTTTCCCCTTCCTCTTTTTTACTCTCGTCCCTTTTTCCCTTTCGGTAGATTGAAAATTTTCCAAGGGAAGAGAGAGAAAAATCTCCCACGTATTCGTTCCCCCGCCAGATCTTCTTTTCCCAACCCCATTTTTTAAGGGGAGCGCCCAAGGGGGGCCCGGAAAAAACACGTATACTTCCCCCCCAGCTCTATCAATTTAAAAACCCTGTTCCCCCCTTGTCCTGTCGGGCTGCACGGGGGGGGCCCCCGTGACTCCAAACAAACCCCCCCCGACCCATCCATGGTTAACTCAACCCCCCACCCAATGGGGGAGGGGAACCCCAGGCCAGAGCCTAAAAACCGAAAGAATCCCACGCCGATAACGGGGGCCCAAAACCCCGGGGCCCCTTTTTCCCCATCCCCTGGAAACCGTGCTAAACCAACCCCCCCCTCCCAAAATCAGCGCTATTCCTGCCCCTCCCCGGGACCCTCAACCCTTCCCGGAAGGCCCCCCCCCCGCCGCCCCCCGCGCGCCCGGCCCCCAAAGGTAAAAGAACAAGCCATGAACCAAACCACCAGGGTGCACGGGACTGTGAACCCCCCAGCCGCGCTGCCCGTCCCCCCCCGCAGGGCTGTCTTTACGTTTCCCGCTGGGCCGACATTCCCCCAAATCCCCTGGGTTTTTTACCGAACTTCGGAACCCCGTTGGGAAATTCCCAAAAAACCCTCCCACCGAATCCCCCGTACAGGGCCCCCCGGTGGGCCCCCAAGCGCAGCAGGCCCCAGCACAGCCGAGCCGTCCCCCCATGAAATCCTCAAGGTCCCGGGTTTACCACATGGCCCACCTTCCCCCGGTTCGTCCCCCTCCGGGCCCGCACCCTGGCGGGCCCCCGGGCCCGGAGCCCCCCAAGAAAGCCGGCCGGGCCGCCGGGGCCCCAAAACCCTGCCGTCAAAATAGCCCCCCCTGCACCATTTCCCAGGCCGGGGTGATGCCCGCTGGGGCTCCGCTGGGACCCCTCCCCCTTGGGTGGATTCCTCCCCCAGCGGACGGGGCCCAGAAAAGCCCCAAAGGGCCCCAACCCTCCGCCCCCGGAGGGTCCCATGGGGCTCTGTTTGGGCCCGGACCCTGGGGGGCGTCAGGGGTTTTGCCGCCCCGGGGGGGGGGGGGTTTTCTGCGCCTGGTGAGCAGCAAGGTCCCGGGGGGTTGGCAGGCGCCGGGGGGCAGCCCCGGCCACCGGGACAGTTTTTTTGGGGAGGGAAACCCCGGCCCCCCCCCCTTTTCCCCCCCAAAAGCCCCCCCCCACCTTTTTGCCCCCCCACTGAGGAAACCCCCGTTACCCCCCCGCCCCCCTCCCCCAGCCTTGCCGCAGTGCTTTTCCCCCGTGTTTCCCCATTTTGGAAAACAAAATGCCCGCCACAGAAAGCGCCCGGGACTGCTTCACTGTTTCTCCCTTGGGGCAATTTTAGCCCGCGCGGCGGAAATGCCCTTTTTAAGTCGGCCCCCTCCCCCCCACGCCCGCTTGGCCCTCCCCCCCCGTTTTCCTCACTGGCGGCCGCCGGGTCATGAGGGGGCCCCCCCTTTTTAAAAGGGGGTGCACCCCCCCCTGTCCGGCCCCCAGTGAAGGCTAAGTTTTACAAACTATGTAAATGTTCCATCAGAAGCCTCAATCACAGATTCATTCTCCTCTACTATGTAGCCTAATGACAGCAGAAATCAAGATGCTTGTTTTCTTAGGATTTTAATTGTAAAAGAGATAACAAGTTAAAAACAGGAATAGACTGATAGCCATCTGTTACAGTCCCAGAAAACTCAGACCACAGTTCTTTACGGAAATCTTCCTTGCCAAAATTACTCAGCCTGCACAGTTGAAAGTCTATTTCATGTGCTTTTTACACACAATTGAATTTTAATAGATCAACAGAGATGTTAAAAACCACACAACAGTGTCCCTTGACAAAAATAATTTAAGCCCTTTAGAACAGCCTTTACAGTTTTTGCTTCTTTGCACGCAATTAATTTTTTTCAAGACTCGCACAGATGTGAAAGACTCCACATCAGTGTCTTTTGACAAAATTACTGAGGTCCATTAGTACAGCCTCCAGTTTGTTAAATTACCTCTTTCTAAAAAATGACAATTTGAGAAGACACACAAAAAATCAAAAGACCATATTACAGTGTCCCTTGCTAAAAATTACCCAGGCCAGATTTCGACAAACATTTACCAGGACCTCGTGACAGCGCACGTTTCTGCCATGGAGAAACAAGGCGCTGTAGGGGTTAATCCCTCTATCCAGTCGACACACCGAGGGAGAAGCATGGCTGAGGAGCATAGGATTGACAGCTCGGCTTCTAATCAGGTCAGAGGGTGTGTCGCACTGGCCAATAGGAGGGCCCGGAGGCCGCACCAATCAGCTGCTGGGGCGGTGACCAGGTGCCTCATTTAAACTTGCTCAATTGTGTCTGCCTTTGCCTGTGAAAGGTTCCCCTTTGTGTTTCCTCAGTTTTCTGTGTTGCTTGTGACTCCTGTTTTCTAGACCCCGGCTTGCTCCTCGACTACGTTTCTGTCTGCTGATTCTGTACCGCGTTACCTCCTGGTTTTGACCCTTGGCTTGTTTCCCGTTATTCTCCTGGTTTCCGATTTGGGCTTTGGCGTACTCGCTCTGTTATCGACCTGGACGTCTGACGTCGCGTTTCCATGATGGCCCTGCACGTAGTAGAGTAGGGACTGTCGTCCATTTGGGGTCTGCCATCTAGGGCAGCACTCCAAGTAGGCAGTGACATTGGGCTGGGTGGCAGTCAGGGCCCACTGCACCTCCTCTGATGTGACACCTCGTAAGTCATTCAGTTACTAGATAATACAAAGGACGAATACCTCATCATACATATTACCATCCTACTACTAACAACAAATCTCAATATACCAAGACCAACATTACCAAACATTACCAATAAGGCCATACAGTGAACATATGATGGTAGTTACCAGTGTACATAGGCTCTACTGACATATAAGTGATTACAGAGCCATTACATCTTGTGACTCACAGGCAGTGTCGGACTGGGGGGTCTGGGGCCCACAGGGGAGTTGATCTTGGGGGCCCACCCTACTGTACATGAAAATATTACCGGCCTCTCGGACATAATCGCGCCCATTTTACCACATAATACAGTGTGCAAAACAGAACTGTATTGTGTAGTACAATAGCAAGAGAGTCACACATTTGCAACAGTCTAACATATCATAGACACAGGGATAAGTAGCTCCATCCATATCCCCCTCCAACCACATACAATATCCCCTCCACCCACAATACAATACCCCCCTCCACCCACATACAATATCCCCTCCACCCACATACAATATCCCCCCTCCACCCACATACAATATCCCCCCACCCACATACAATATCCCCCTCCACCCACATACAATATCTCCCTCCACCCACATACAATATCCCCCTCCACCCACATACAATATCCCCCTCCACCCACATACAATATCCCCCACCATGTTTCCCTTGGTCACACACCTCACCACCTTCTAAAATAAACACCAGCAAGAAAGTAAAAGTCTAACTCCTATCACAGGGTCAATCAGGGACACATGTACGCTGGCATTATACCGGTGCCGATATAACCTACAACACCGCCATATAGAGACCACATATAGGTCAGAAACCAGCTCAGGTATAACCTACAACACCACCATATAGAGACCACATAGAGGTCAGACACCAGCTCAGGTCACATCACATTACAGTGAATACAGCACTGATCCAATATAGAAGTAAATCAGGACTCACCGAGACGTCCTATCTGATGAGTCGTTCTCTTCTCTCGAGTCGTTCTTATTCCCTTTTCTTCTGCATCAGTTCCGCAGCATCATGATGACTTGTCCCGGCCACAGCTCATCCCTGCAGAAATTACAAACAAATATCTTAGAATCCCCAATTTTCCAGCACCTCTTTATCTATTCCCACCTCTGTACAAACTTTCCAGGGGTGGGAGAGCGGGTACAAGCCATAACTTAGAGGCCTAGTATCCTAAGGGTTGGAGGGTGGGGAGAGGACTAACCCTCTGGAGATAATGCTACAACTATGGGGTGCTGCCCTCTCAATTATATTACCAGGTAGGTAGGGCAAGAACCCTAGGTAGGTAGGCAAATAGGCAAGGCCCCAGTCTTAGTAGGTGGTTTCTCCCAGTTAGGGAAGTTGTAGGGAGTTAGGGTCCCCTTTTTATAGGCTGCAAGCAGTTAGGACCCCCTTGGGTAGTATACAGGCAGTTAGGGCTTCCCATGAATTAGTATACAGGCAGTTAAGGCCTCTTAGGTAGTTCGCAGGCAGTTAGGGGTCTCCTTTAGGTAGTATACAGGTAGTTAGGGGCCTCCTTTAGCTAGTGTGCAGGAAGTCAGGGCCCCCCTTTAGCTACTGTGTAGGTAGTCAGGGCCCCTTTAGTATTTTTGGTAGCCAGGGGCCCCCCTTTTTAGTCAGGGCCCCCTTTGTAGTCAAAGCGTCCCTTTAGGTAGCCAGGGCCCCATTGTAGTCAGGGGCCCCCTTTAGGTAGTCAGGGGCCCCCTGTAGGTAGTCAGGGACCCCCTTTGTAGCCAGGGACCCCCTTTGTAGTCAGGGACCCCATTTGTAGCCAGGGACCCCCTTTGTAGCCAGGGACCCCCTTTGTAGCCATGACCCCTTGTAGTGAGGGCCCCTTTGGTAGTCAGGGCCCTCCTTGTAGCCAGGGACCCCCCTTGTAACCAGGGACCGCCCTTGTAGCCAGGGACCCACTTGTAGTCAGGGACCCCCCCCCTTTATAGCCAGGGCCCCCCTTGTAGCCAGGGCCCCCCCTTTATAGCCAGGGACCCCCTTTATAGTCAGGGCCCCCCCTTGTAGCCAGGGCCCCCCCTTGTAGTCAGGTCCCCCCTTGTAGTCAGGTCCCCCCTTGTAGCCAGGGCCCCCCTTGTAGCCAGGGACCCCTTTGTAGCCAGGCCCCCCCTGTAGCCAGGGACCCCTTGTAGCCAGGGACCGCCTTGTAGCCAGGGACCGCCTTGTAGCCAGGGACCCCTTGTAGCCAGGGCACCCCTTGTAGCTAGGGACCCCATTTAGTCAGGGCCCCCCTTGTAGCCAGGGACCCCCTTTAGTCAGGGCCCCCCTTGTAGCCAGGGACCCCTTTGTAGCCAGGGACCCCCTTGTAGCCAGGAACCCCCTTGTAGCCAGGGACCCCCCACTTACCTGGCTCGGGCTCCTGCTCCGGCCACTGGCTCCGTACTGCCGCCCTGCATAGGCGGCGCGGTGAAATGACGTCACCGCGCCGCCTACGTCAGCAGTTGGGGCCGGCGCCCGGCAGGCTGAAGGCCTAACGCCTTCAGCCTGCCGGGGAGATCAGCGGAGAGCAGCGCTAGTGGCGCTGTGCTCCGCTGACACCGCGCAGCCCCGGGAGCCGGGGCCATTCCTCATTCCTGCAGATTTAGACACAAATATCTTAGAATCCTCACTTTTCCAGCACCTCACTCACTGTCACCCATCTCTGCACAAACTTCCCAGAGGTGGGAGAGGTGGTACTGGCCATAACCTAGAGGCCCAGTCTACTAGAGGGCTGGAGAAAAACAGAGGATTAACCCCCTGGAGATTGTGTTACAGTTATGGCCTGTACCTCTCCAAATCATATTACTAGGTAGATAGACGCCCATTAGATAGATTGGTAGGCCCTAGGTAGGTAGGTTGGTAGGCTCCAGGTAGGTAGGTAGACAGTACATAGGCCCCAGGTAGGTAGGCAGTATATAGACCGCAGGTAGGTAGGCCCCAGAGAAGTAGGTAAATTGGTCTTAGGTAGGTAGGCAGTAGTTAGGCCACAGGCAGGTTGACAGGTCTTAGTCAGGTAGGTAGGCTACAAGTAGGTAGGTAGATTTGTCCTAGATAGGCAGTAGTGAGGCCCCAGTTACGTAGGCAGCCCCAAGTAGTTAGGTAGGCTGCAGGTAGCCCCCAGATAGCTATGTAGGCTGTTGCTAGGCCATAGGTAGGTAGGCAGTAAGTGGGCCCCAGGTAGCTAGGTAGGTAGGCTATAGGTGGGCCCCACATAGGTATGTAGGTAGGCAGGCTATAGGTGGGCCCCAGGTAGCTAGGTAGATAGGCTGTAGGTGGAGTCCACATAGGTAGATAGGCTATAGGTTGGACCTACATAGCTATGTAGGCTATAGGTGGGACCCACAAAGGTAGGTAGATAGGTTATAGAGGGGTTCCATATAGGTAGACAGGCTTTAGATAGGCTATGTCAGCCCCATATAGGCAGGCAGGGTTCAGGCAGACTATAGGGACCGATCTAGGTAGGCAGGCAGGTTTTAGGGGCCCATATGCGGAGGCAGCCATGGTGTAGGTAAGGTATAAGGGCCCATATAGGTAGGTAGATAGGCAGGGTTTAGGTAGGCTATAGGCCCTATACAGGTAGGCAGGCAGGGTGTAGGTAGGGTGTAGGGGCCCATATTGGTACCCAGGCAGGGTTTAGGTCCTATTGGTGCAAAAAAAATAAATAACTTACTTACCTCTCTCCTGGATCCCCTGACAATGCAAGCAAGCCTCTGTGCTTGGCACGGGCAACGTGATGATATGACATCATCGCGATGCATACGTTAGCACTGTGGGCTGACACCTGGTAGGCTTAAGGCCTAAGGCAGGTTAGCAGAGTGGCAGCGCTCCACTCTGTTAAGACAAGGCAGTCCTGCCTCTGAAGACTCGGGACAGAGAGCCCGGGCGGCCGGAGGCAGTGGGTGGCGGGGTAGCAGACGTAGTAGTAGGACGCGGGCCCAGTAGCAGCTGTTATATCTGCTATTCTGGTAGTTCCGCCCGTGGTAGAGGTACAAGTGTGTTGAACTTGCTTTTTGAACAAAACAGAAACTTCTCCTTTGTCAGAAATTAACAGAGCTGTTTTGTAACTGGTGTACTGGTGACCCTTGTGATGCTGGGGTTCTAGGGTTTCCTTCTTATACCCAGATAACTGACTGCTCCAATTTTGTGGTGCACGCAGGACAGAGGCATCTCCCTGTTATTTGTTTAGTATGGAGATAAGGGACTGTATTGTGATGGCATTTTTCTGTCCTGCATTGTATGGAGCATAGTCTGCACTCATATCAATCTTACCTATGGTGCTTTACTTATTTACTGGTAAAACATCTTTGCTTATGGAAAGTTTGGAAAGCTGGCAGCCTGTGACTTCACTCAAGCAGTGGGCAGAGCAGCCGAATGTTGTGGCTGTCTTGCTTCCAGTGCTTCAGCTGCCATATAAAGCTCTGTCACCCTTCACTTTGCATATCCGCTTTTGAGATCACTGGAAGGACTCATTCCTTAACACCCCATAGTAACACTGCAATCCCTAGAATAACACAGCAGAGTGTAGCTTTGTCTCAAAACATCCGTTCGCATGCATAACCAGTTACGTCCCTCCTATCTTAAGTGAATCACAATAAAAAAAACAAGTATCAAGTTGATGGTCAAAAATGGTCATGACTAGTGTTGAGCGGTTACGTTGGCCATCGACATCGGTCGATAGTCGATAGTCGACCATCATAGACAAGATAGTCGATGGTCGATAGTAGATTATGAGCGGTGACCATTAAAGTCTATGGGAGAGCAACAACACCTTCATTCTTACACCCAAACAGGGCTGGAGAAGCTGAAATTAACATCCACAACAGTCAAATGGATACGTGCTACATTTTAGGCAACACACTTAGGTTATAAAAGCCACAGAAAAAAAATCACAGACCATTTACTATCCCTGTCTTGCACCACAGCATGAGCCTTAAACCTGCATCACCCACAAATTAAAAAGTGCTAGAAGGTAGTATGATTTGAACCATCATTTTACTTGAACTGGACATTGAATATCCCTGTCCTGGAACGCAGCATGAGCCCCAAACCTGCATGACCCCAGATTAAAAAGTGCCGGAAAAAGGAGTCTTTCAACCACCATTTTAGTTTCACTGGACATTGACTATACCTGTCCTGGGCCACAGCATGAGCCCCAAACCTGCATGACCCCAGATTAAAAAGTGCCGGAAAAAGGAGTCTTTCAACCACCATTTTAGTTTCACTGGACATATACTGTCCCTGTCCTGGGTAGCTCTTGCCCCTCCGTATGAGTGCGGACCAATTGAGCTTCACTTGGAAATACTGGTGGTTAACGCTCCTGTTACACCCAGGTGCCCTTTTTCTTGGCATTCTTTTTCTCATTTTACTCAACGTGCTGGAGGAAATTGTCTCTGTACTTTGTTCTCTGTCTGTGCTCCATACTCCATGTCCTCTGAATAACCTACATCTGGTCAAGTTTTCCTGTACCTCCCTTGTACAATTCAGAGGATTTTTTTAACAGCTATTTTCTACATGCAAGTTTTTTAGTAGTTTAATTCTAGAATACACAGTTTTAATTTAGGATGGTATTGCACCATGTCTTTGTTTCTCTTTTTTTAATTGCATTCAATGGGTTGTCTCAATACAGGGATTGATAGCAATGTTAAAGATCTTGCAAAAACAAGTCATTTTGCAATATGTGTCCATTAACAGTGTCCTACCTATTCCTGTTTCTGACAGCACCATCACCCTTGAGCCACTCTTGACAATTGTGAAGAACAAATGTCTGTTAGAAACAACATTTTTTTATAATAGGACCTGTAGTATAGCTGCATGTCACAGCAAAATGTCCCCCAAAATTCAAAGCATGACTCTTGAGTCACTTTGGACAATTGTGAAGAACAAATGTCTGTTAGAAACAACATTTTTTTATAATAGGACCTGTAGTATTGCTGCATTTCAAAGCAGCATGACCCACAAAATTATAGAAATGACTTCTCAGCCACTATTAAAAATTGTGAGGGAGAAATGCTACTTAAAAACCAAATTTCTGTTCCAAAGGACCATGATTATTGCTGTATCTCACAGCAACATGACCCCAAAAAATTATAAATATGACTTCTCAGCCACTATTAAAAATTGTGAGGGAGAAATGCCACTTAGAAGCCACATTTCTGTTCCAAAGGACCATGATTATTGCTGTATCTCACAGCAACATGACCCCAAAAAATTATAAATATGACTTCTCAGCCACTATTAAAAATTGTGATGGAGAAATGCCACTTAGAAGCCACATTTCTGTTCCAAAGGACCATAATTATAGCTGTATCTCACAGCAACATGACCTCAAAACCATTGACAATGCGAAAACTTCTAAAGATAAAGTGAGTAAATGGAATACAGTGTTGTCATGAAACCTTGCTGTCTTTACAGTCTCCTCACAGCAAAACCAGCAAAATGAATTGTTGGGAAAAGAGAATAAAAATTGCAGTATGAAATGATCATTTAAAAAAAAAAGTTTTCAAGAGGACCATTTCTGTTTGAAGAGGAATGTGAAGTAGACCAGCAACTAATCGGTGACCACGGCAATTGGGGCCACAACATCATCAGAGATCCATGCCTGATTCATCTTGATGAAAGTCAAACGATCCACATTATCTGTGGAAAGCCGGATGCGTTTGTCTGTAATGACTCCTCCAGCTGTGCTGAAGGTCCGCTCAGATATGACGCTGGCTGCTGGGCAGGACAACACCTCTATGGCGTGGCTAGCGAGCTCGGGCTATTCGTCCATTTTGGATACCCAGAAGTCTATTGGGTCCGGAACACATAAAAAAACATCGGTGTTGAGACGCAGATAGTCGTGCACCATGATCTTAAGCTGGTCTCTGTGTGTTGGATGTGTGCCCTGCATTGCATGCGTTGGTGAGGTGAAAATAAAGATTGCCAGAGGCACCCATTAGGCTTCTGCCACCTTGCCTCTGTCTGCCGCTACGGCTACTTGGCACTCTACTGCTGACATGTCGCTGATGTTGTTCCACCGTGACATTTGGGGAATGTGAAGCAGACTCAACAGATGTCTCCAATTGATCAATCAGCAAGGGCTCCATTTCCTGCATTTTACTCTCTATTTGGGTGGGTGGAAGGAAAGTGCTGAGTTTTGTTTTGTACCGGGGATCCAGGAGGGTGGCCACCCAATAACTGTTGTTCATTTTGATGGCCTTAATGCGAAGATCATGTTGAAGGAAATGGAGCATCCAAGCACTCATGTGAGAGATGGAGCCTTGATTTCCCAAGCCTCTGGGTCGAGGGGCACTAGCAAACTTATCTTCCTCATCTTCCTCCTCCGCCTCAAATTCATGACAACCTCTTTCCAAGGCAGGGACGTCGGTAACGTCGGTGTCTAGGAATACTTCCTCCTCCGCTGCCTCCGGCACAGCTTCAACAAAGCCCTGACTTGCCTGAGATGATGCACCCTGAGAGCTGATGCGCCACCTTGCACAAAGTTTGGGAAACCCAAAAACCATTTGCCTAATAAAGGGACATTGAAATTGTGAAACTGTCGGGCCTTGTGGATTTGCCCAGAGAGAAAGGTCCGTGCCCGAAATTCTGTGTCCGTCCCCCTCCTCCTCGCGGGCCCGGGCCCTGTTTTTTTCGAGGTCCAACGATCGTTCCCCCCCCCCCCCCCCCCCCACCCCCCCCCCCCCCCCCCAGAACTAAGTCGACAATCTCATGTTTTGACAAGGGCTTTGTCCCCCATAAACCATTTTGGTGGTTCTTAAAAAATGGCAAGGATGGTGCAGGCTCTTTCACCTCCCTTTCCACTCTCGGTGGAAAAAACACCCCAAAGGTTTTCGCATGCGTTGTCAGGATGTGTCATTTTCGTACGTGTAAGGGGCATTGCACTGCTGCCCCCAATCGGGGGAGCATTGGAGGGGGGGGAAAATTCCCAAGCTGTTGCCATTCAACAATGACACGGTTGACGGGGAGGCCGAGTGTCCTGCAACGCAGCCAGGGGGACAAAGCGGGGTGCAAAAGGCAAAAGTGCGAACTTACCCTTCGACCCTTCCTCACCCAGGCATTTCAGCCCCGGGGTGGGCCCCTTTAAAAATTTTGGGGAGGGAAAAGGTTAAATTGGCATTTTGCCGGGCCCAAGGGGATGTGCTCCCCCCCCCCGATTTTAAAGGGGGGGCCAGCAGTTTTCCCCGTTATCGCACCCCAAACCTTGCGGGGAAACAAGGTTCTTGGCACCCAGCCGGCTCGGTTCGTTGGGGACCCGTCCACGCTCCAAAACCTGTGTGTGGCGGTTCCAAGACGTTAATTTCAAACGGCCTGGTTTCTCTGGGCAGTGATGCCCCAGGGCCTTGGGGGAAACCCCCTCCCACCATTCCTGTGGTTTTGAAAAAAAGGGGGGTTGCGCCAAAGCCTGAGAGCCCCCGTCCCCCCCGGGGACATCCCCCCAGTCACCCAGTGAGCTTTTCCCGAAAATAGGGGCCCTTTGGGCCCGTGTTTACTAATCCATGTGTCGGTGGTCAGGGGGATTTTTTCCGACCACGATGCAGCCCAACGCGCTTGAAAATTTTAGATGAACGTGGCTGGCCAGGGCAGGAACGGCTTTTTGGCAAAAAAATTTCCCAATGCTCGGCATCTGGTATTGGGGGCAGGCAAGGGCCATGATGTGGGGAACCTATCTGTGCCCACCAGAAAAAGGGAAACTTTTCCCAAAGGCAAAACCCTGGAAATTTCCCGAATTCGGGCCCTTTTGGCTTTGGGAGGGTTTTGGGGGTTAAAGTGTTTTTTCTGTCCCCCCCCTGGAAGACAAAAAGGTGGAAAGTGGGACGGGCCCGCTGTAGGGGGGTGCAGGTCGTCAAACTGGGGGAAAGGAGAAGGGGTAGGATGGGTTCTGGTGGTGCTGGTGGAAACTGGGGCGACAGTGGAGGCTGAAGACGGAGGCTGTTTCCCGATCAGGGACTCTGGGGAGACAGGGGAAAGCGGGGAAAGTTGGTGTGGCGGGGGAGGGGGGCGGAGACAGGGGTGTGACAGTGGTTGGACCCCCGGCGTGGTCTGGTTTTTTTTGGGCCCAAAGTGTTGCCCCCATTTAAATCTGCTTTTCGCTGCATGTGACTAGACTTTGTTGGTGGTGGTTAACCCCCAAAGGGTTCTTGCCTCTACTTATGCGTTTAGGGCCCAAAGGGGCATTGACATCGCTGGGTGAATCAGAGGCTTGCTAAAAGAAGGCCCAGGCTTAAAAGGTCCTGGCCCCTTTTTGCGGGGGATAAGCGAGGAGGGGGGGTTTTTTGTTGGCCCCCCCCCCCCCCCCCCTTGGTGGGGGAAATTTTCATATCAGCGGACTTCTGCGACCGCCCTGTCCTTTTTTGAGGGGGAAACCCGTACAAACAAAAACCCCCCCCCATCTTCCCCCCTCTTTCGGGTATGAACGCCGCAAAAAAAAAATTTCCCTGATGAAAAGACCACGTTGGTTCCGCAAAGTCGCATCATCACATCAACACAGGTGACTTCGTCGTCCTGCTTTCTGTTTCCAGGAAAGCTGGGGGCTACAAGCAAGAGGGCTGAAAGGGGTTTTTGCCAAAACCCGCAGGGATTTTTGCCGATTGACCGGCTTCCTTTCCCCCTTTGGGATGGCATCGTAACTGCCCGTCGAGGAGAAAATTTTCCTCTTTGGCTTTTGACTTTTAAAAAATTCCCTTTAAACCCCAAAACCCCCATTTTGTCATAAAAGGGCCCTTCGAAAAGGGGTTTACCCAGTGGTGGGTACACGAGTTAAATTTTGGGCTCCCTTCTTTTTGGGAAACGGATGTTTGGGTTTTGCTGAGGGGACGACTTTTGGGGGCCCGGGACTGGGGGGACGAGGAGGTAAGACGGTGGATGCAGGTTGCTTTAACCACGAAGGACAGACTGGTGCGCTTTTAAATTTACTGAGATTCACGGGCCTGCCCCAGCGATGACAGGCCGGAAAAGTCCTGAAACTGACGATCGTGGTTGGGTGTTGTCGCCAGCACGGGGAAGGGAAATTTCTCTCGAAACCTCTACCTCCATGTCCTACCCCCCTCTTTGTTTCGCTTACCACCGAATTTCGCCCCAGGGCAGAAATTTTTAAAAATTTTGAGAAGGTATGGAAAGAGTTTTGGAAAGTCTCTTATTAAAAGAGGGCAAATCTCGGGCTTTTCTAAAATTTCCCCTCAAATCAAAAAAAATTTGGGTGGATTCAAATAAAAACTGAAAAGTAGATCTATCAAACAAAGGGGCCCTTCCCCAAAGTAAAAAAAACACGTACCCTGAAATGTATTCGGTTAATAAAAGGTATTTTTTGCCCACCCAATTCCCCTTGGGTGATTAAAAAATTGCTGTATTCAAATTTAATTGCAAAGTAGATCTTCAACAAAGCAAACCGGGGGCCTAAGTAAAAAAACGTATCTAAAAATTTTTTTCGGAAAAATTACAAGGTATTTTTGGGACCTTTCAATTCACCTGTGGTGACTACAAATTGCTGTTTCCTTTAAATTGAAGGGTTGCCCCCAATGAAAAAAGCTGTTGCGAAAAGGGGAAAAAAAAGTTTCTTTTAAATGTATTGGATGTTATAAGGTATTTTTTGGCACCTATAAATTCACTGTGGGGGACTACAAATTGCAGTATTCACTTTTAAGGGAAAGGGTGCCTCAATAACAAACTGTTAGGCGCCAAAAAAAAAACACGTATCTGAAATTTATTCGGAAAATTTACAAGGTTTTTTGGGGCCCCTTTTTAAAATTCCCTGTGGTAAAATAAAAAATTTTGCATTTATTTTTTTTTTAAAGGGGAAGGTCCCTTTTTTAAAAACAAAGCTGTATTGCCCCCAAATTTAAAATTAAAAACCTATCGTAATTTTTTTGGATAAAAAAAGGTTTTTTTTTGGCACCTTTTAAATTACCTGTGGAAATTACCCCAAAAATTTTTTTGGAAATTCAAATTTAACTAAAAGGTGGCTCTATAAAAAAAAATTTTGGACTGGGCAAAAGTGAAAAAAACACGTATTTCAAAAGGTATTGGAAAATTTAAAAGGTTTTTTTGGCCCTTTCAAATTCCCCCCGTGGTGACTTCAAAATTCCCATTTTTTAACTTTTAAGGGGAAAGGGTTGCCTAAATTGAACAAATCTGGACTGGGCAAAAGTGCAAAAAAACACTTTATCTGTAATGTATTCGGATAATAAAAAGAAAATTTTTGGCCCCTTTTAAAACCTGTCCTGACTAAAAAAATTGTGGTTTTTTTTTTAAACTGAAAGGGTTGGTTTTTAACCAAAAAGGGGGGGAATGGGCAAAATTAAAAAATAAAACCCCTTTCGGGAAATGTTTATGAATAAAAAAATTTGGAGTTTTGAAACCTCCCAAAGAGCCCTGCGGGTTACTGGGGAAAAAATTGTGTATCCAAATAAAAGGTTCGGCTCCCCAAATCCGGGAAATTTTTTCAATTAAAAAAACTGTTAATATTAAAGTTTATTGCAGTCCCAATGTAACACTAAGTCTTGGTGAATTTATCCAGTATTCTTTATAGAGCTTTTCTGTGTTCCCGCGCCCCCGGGGCCCCCCCGGGGTCCCCTTTTTTTAAAAAACCCCCCCCAAAAAAAAAAATTTTTTTTTTTTTTGGGGAAAAAAAAATTAAAATTTTTTTTTAAAAAATTTTTTTTTTCCCCCCTTTTCCCACTTAAACCCCCCCAAAATTTTCCCCCAAAAAAACTTTTTTAAAAATTAAAAAACCCCCAAAAAAAATTTAAAAAACCCCCTCAACCCCCCCCCATTCCCCCCTATTTTAAATTTTTTTTCCCCCCCCCCCAAAAAAAAAATTTTTTTAAAAAACCCCAAAAACCCCAAAAAAATTTTAAAAAAAAAACCAAAAAAAAATTTTCCCCCCCCCCCAAAAAAAAAAAACCCAAAAAATTTAAAAAATTTTTTATTTTTAAAAAAAAAAAAAAAAAAAACAAAATTTACAAAAAAAATTTTCCCCAAAAATTTTTCCCCCTTTTTTTAAAACCCAAACTTTCCCCCCTTTTTTTTTTAAAAAAACCCCAAAAAAAATTTTTTCCCCAAAAACCCCCCCTTTAAAAACCCCCCCTTTAAAAATTAAAAACCACCCCCAAAAAAAAAACCAAAAAAAACCTTTTAAAAAAAATAAAAAAAAAAACCCCCCCTTTTAAAAAACCCCCCCTTTTTTCCCCCAAATTAAATTTTTTCCCCCCCCCCCCCTTTTTTTAAAACCCCCCCCCCCCTTTTATTCCAAAAAACCCCCCCCCCCCCCCCCAAAAAAAAAAAAAACCCCCCCCCCCCCCCCAAACCCCCAAAAAAAAAAAAATTTTTTCCCCCCCCCCCCCCCAAAATTTTTACCCCCCCCCCCCAAAAATTTTAAAAACCCCCCCCCCCAAAAAAAAACCCAAATTTTTTTTTTTTAAAAAAACCCCCCCCTTTTTTTTTTTGGGGGGGTTTTAAAAAAAAAATTTTTTTTTTTTTTTAAAAAAAACCCCGCAAAATTTTTATTTTCCCCGGAAAAACCAAAAATTTTTTTTTTCCCGGGAAAAAAAAAAAACCCTTTCCCAAAAAAGGGGTTTCCCCCCTCCCTTTTTTAAAAAAAATTTTAAAAATTTTAAAAAACCCGTGGCCCCAAAAAAAATTTTTGGGGGCCCCCGGGCCCCCCCCCCTTTTTTTTAAAAAAAGGGGGGCCCCCCAAAAAAAACCCTTCCCGGGCAAAGGGGTTTTTTTTTTTTCCCCCCCTCCCTTTTTTTTTTCCCCCCCCAAAAAAAAAATTTCCCCCTTTTTTTTTTTTTTGTTTTCCCCCTTTTTTTAACAAAATTTTTAAAAACCCCCCTAAAGGGGGGTTCCCCTTTTTTGGTTTTTTTTTTTAAAAACAAAAAAATTTTTTTTTTTTTTCCCCCAAAAATTTTTTTTTTTTTTCCCCTTTTTTAAAAAAAAAATTTAAATTTTTTTTGGGTTTGCTAAGGGGGGGGGGTTTTAAAACCCCTTTTCCCCCCCCCGGGAAAAATTTTGGGGCCCCTTTTCCCCTTTAAAAAAAAAAATTTTTGGGGAAAAATTTGGGGAAAAATAAAAAAAGGGGAAAAAAATTTTGGGGCCCTTTGGGGGGGGGGGGGGAAAAATTTTTTTTTAAAAAAAAAAAAGGAAAGTGTAAAAACCAAAAAAAATTTTTTTTTAAAAAAAAAAAAAGGGGAAAAAAAATTTTTTAAAAAAAAGGGTTTTTAAAAAAAATTTCCCCAAAAAAAAAAAAAATTTTTTTTTTTGGGGGGGAAAAAAAGGGGTTGGGAAAAAATTTAAAAAAAAAAACCCCCCCCTTTTTTTTAAAAAAAAAGGGAAATTTTTTAAAAAGGTTTTTCCAAATTTTGGGGGAAAAGGTTTGGGGGGGGCCAAAAACCCCAAAAAAAAAAAAAAAAAAAAAATTTAAAAAAGGGAAAAAAAAAAAAAAAAAATTTTTAAAAAGGGAAAAAAAGGAATTTTTTTTAAAAAAAAAAAAAAAATAAAAAAAAAAAAAAAAAAAAAATAAAAACAAAATTCGGGAAAAAAAAAAAGAAATTTTTTTTAAAAAAAGGGGAAACCTTTTAAAATTTTAAAAAAAGGGGTTTAAAAAGGGGGGGTTTTTTTTTTAAAAAAGGGGGGGAAAAAACCCCCCTTGGGGGGAAAAACCGGGGAAAAAATTTTTTTTTTAAAAAATTTTTTTTAAAATTTGGGGTTTTTTTTAAATTTTCCCCAAAAACAAAATTTTTAAAAAAAAAAAAAAAAATTTTTTTTTTTTGGGTTTTTTTTTTGGGAACCCCCCCTTTTAAAAATTTTTTTTGGGGAAAGGGGGTTTTTTTTAAAAAAAAAAAAAACCAAAAAAAAATTTTCCCAATTTGGGGGGGCCCGGGGGGTTTTTTTCCCCCCTTTTTTTCCCCCCCCTTTAAAAAGGGAAAAAAATACCCCCCTTTTTTTTAAAAAATTTTTTTTTTTCCCCCCCAAAAATTTTTTTTTTTCCCCCCCCCCCAAAAAAAAAAAAAAAAAAAAAAAAATTCCAAATTTTTAAAAATTTTTTTTTTAAAAATAAATTTTCCCCCCTTTTTTTTAAAAAAATTGTTTTTTTTAAAAATTTTTTTTTTTCCCCAAAAAAAAAAAAAAAAAAAAAAAAAAAAAATTTTATTAAAAAAAAAAAAAATAAAAAATTTAAAAAATTTTCCAAAAAAAACCCTTTTTCCCCCCAAAAAAAAGGGCCCCCCAAAAAAAAAATCCCTTAAAAAAATTTTTTTTAAACCCCCGGGGCCCCCACCCCCCTTTTTTTGGGGGGGCCCCCAAAAAAACCCTTTTTAACCCCCCCCCATTAAAACCCCCCCAAAAAAAAAAAAAAAAACCCCAAAAAAAAAACCCCCCCCAAAATTTATTTTTTTTTTAAAATTTTTTTTCCCCCCCCCCCCCCCCCCCTGCCCCCCCCCCCCCCCCCCCCCCCCCCCCCCCTTTTTTCCCCCCCCCCCCCCTTAAAAAAATTTTTTCCCCCCTTTTTTTTTTTCCCCCCCTTTTCCCCCCCCCAAAAATTAAGTTGGGGGTTTGGTTTTAAATTTTTGGGGGGGTTTTTTTTCAAATTTGGCAGGCACGACAACGAGCTTGGGTCCAAGGAGCCGTGGAAACCGCCGGGCGGAGCGACGGGAGGATGGAGGTTGCTGTGGGCGGTGACGAGCTGCTGCACCATGGCGGTCAACTGATCCAGCTATTACCCCTGCTGGGCCAGTTGCTGAGACTGTCGGGTCACCACGCGAGAGAGGTCCGCCACACTGGGCAGCGGTACCTTGGCGGGATCCATGGCCAGATCTTACTGTTACGGTTCCGGACTCAGAAGTGGATCCACTGGACCACCACAAGCGATGGTGTAGCCACGCCAGGAACGGAATCTAAGTAGGTCCCGGTTTTCACCAGAGCCCGCCGCAAAGCGGGATGGACTTGCTGCGGCGGCGAGTCTACCAGGTCGTTACCCCTGACGTGACTTGCTTGCGGTGGCAGCCGAAGTATAGCGTGGTGCAAAATCGTCAGGCAGGCTCGTAGTCGGGATCAGGCAGAAGGTCAGGGCAGGCAGCTATGTCATACAAGAAACAAAAGATGATGCAGGCTCACCTTAGGCAATGGCTCAAGTTCTGGTAGCGCAGATCCCCTTGCTGTGCTGTAGCTTTCCTCTGGACCAAACCGCCGGCTTCGCGGTAATGCAATGCGAACAAAGAGGATATCCGGTGACGTAACTCAAAGAGATTCCGCCGCTAAATAATCCAAGGTCCGTAGTACTGGTAACACACACTTCTTTATTTCTGGATAAAATGCAAACTGGCACAAAGCAAACAGACCCCCCGCAATGGCAAGAAACAGACGCGTTTCGAGTTGAAAAACTCTTGATCACTGTTAGGTGTTTGCAGATTAGGGTCATCCTTAAAAACCTGTTAAAACCAATAGCCATGAAGGAAAAAGGATCACATGGTCCAGGGTGGGAGGTACGGAACAATATATGCTAAAAACTTATCTAAATAGAATTTAATACTGGTGCAAATAGAAATAACCAACTTGTTGGACAAAATATGCAACATTGATATTTTTATGACTTAAGGTGACACAAAAAGAGCACCAATTTTAAAAAAAATTATATTAATATATATAGAGCATATCCGTACGGTAATTTAGACCATCCGGTCTTCTAGTTCCCAGCCTGAAGATCCATTGTGCTTCCCTTTGCCTTAACACCTTAGTCCGATTTCCCCCTCTATAAGGGCGCTGTACATGTTCAATTACATAGAACCTAAAACCTGTGATGTCCCCTTGGTGACATTCAACAAAATGTCTAGCCGCTCCCGACATTTGGGACTGTTCTTTGCATATATTGGTGACATGTTCTTTTATCCTTATTTTTACCTTTCTAATCGTACTTCCCACATATTTCTTATCGCATTGTGTGCACTCTATAATGTAGATACAGTGATGGCTGTCACAATTTGCAAATTGGCCTATGGTGTATTTTTGTTGTTTGCCATTGTCTTCAAATTCCATTGTTTTTTTGGCCAGACCGCATACTCCACAACGCGATCCTCCACACTTGAAGAAACCTTTTTGGGATAACCACATTTTTCCCTTGGTGTTCTGACTCATATGTACACTAGGGGAGATGATGTTCCCTAAAGTCTGACCTCTTTTTGGAATTATACGCACCCCTTTATCTAAAATAGCAGAGAGGATCTCATCTTGTTTTAAGATACTCAGATTTTTTTTGAAAATTGATTTTATTTGATTGTAATTTCTGCTATACTTGGTGGTGAAGCTTATTTTTTCATTTTCTTTTCTATTAATGTTCTTATTTTGGTTTGTTTCTAAAAGTTGTCCCTGTGTTTTTACTTCAACTTTTTTTATAGCTCTTTCTATATCCTTTTCTTTGTATCCTCTATTTCTGAGTCTTTTCCTGATGGTTTCCCCAGCTATTTTGAAGTCTTCTTCTTTGGAGCATATGCGTCTGGCCCTAATCATTTCCCCATATGGAATAGCCTTAATGGTACTGGCAGCATGACAGCTGTTGGCTCTGAGGATAGTATTTCCTGAGTTGGGTTTTCGGTACAAATTGGATGAGATTTTACCCAACTCATTTTGTCCCATGAGGCATACATCCAAAAATGGAATGGTGTCACCATTCCATGTTCCTGTGAACTGTAAATTAAAAGGATTTTGGTTGATGTACTCCAAAAAGCGGGGTATGAGCGCCACATCGCGACCCCAGATGAGCAAGAGGTTGTAGTTATACAATGCCTACTATTAAAATTAAAAAAAAAAACATCACCCCTCCCAGCTTCCACCACTGATTGGGACGCTGTTTCACATTATTGGTCATTAGCTAGCAATACACTTGCGGCCTATTACAGACAGTGGAGCAGGCACCACGATGATATCATCAAATTGCGCCACCCGTGTTGTGTCATCTAGAGTGCTTGATGCCCGGGACCAGAGCCTTGTGCCTGACGGGCAGCGGATCACTGCATTGCTGGGTCTATGTGACCCAGCTATGCAGCTGTGTGGCAAGGGGAGGCTGTGGGCCCCCCTGGCCCAGAGGCCCAGTCGCAAGTGCAACTTCTGCGGCCCCTGTAGCTATGCCACTGATGGATGTCCTTTGATATCCTTCTCTTGAAAAGAAAGATTCTCTTAAATAGGGAGGTAAACCTGCATGTTCTACTCTGTCTATTCATGTCAATGGGAACATAAACCTATATGTGCTGCTCTGTCGGTTCATGTCAATGGGAACATAGACCTGCATATGCTGCTTTGTCTGTTCATGTCACTGGGAAAATAGACCTGCATGTGCTGCTGTTTCTGTTCATTATAATGATAACAAAATTATATTTGGTTTACAGCAGCTCTGACTGTTTGAAAATGTTGTCCAACTTAATGTTAGAAAAAAAAATGGGCTAAAGTTGTTTATTTGAACCAAAAATATATGCTCACTTCTGTACTCATTACTGTACTGCTCCAACAGGGAGCTATGTCACTGAAGTGATGGGACTATCAGGCTGCAGGGCGGTCCTCAGTCAGTAAGATATGACAAAGGCTGCGCTTTTGGCCATGATTAAGTCGGTTCTGTGCTTGTTTCTTGTAGTGTCTGAACATTAGGTTCTGCCTGTGTTCATTGATTTCTGTCACATCTGTCTGGTCTCTGCTGAACTTTGTTCTGGGCAGCAAACAGTTAATGCTGTTGTGATTGACAGCTCCTTTACCTACTTGTATTCCTTCCATACTATGCTGATATCTGTTCGCATCTTGGACCGGACCTCTGACATTCCACAAGTACTCCATTTTCCTTCTCTCCTGTGCTTATTATAGTCTTGGTTATACTGGTTTTGCTTTTTTCGCTTTTTCTGATCTTCTGACTTCTGACTTGCTTTTCTGATTCTCCACTTTCTTGCTCTTTTGGTACCTCATTTGCCCACTCAGTTTTGACCCTTTTCTGGCAACCATACCTCTGTGTTTGCCTCGTTTTTCTCCATGTACACTTTTACATAAGCAGGGAACGTCGTCCAGTTGTCGACAACCACTTACGGTCAGGCCGGCAAGTAGGTAGGGAGAGCTGGTTTGGATTAGTGCTAGTGGGCACTGTCTTGTCTCTCCCCACTTACCCTTTCTGGTCCTATGTTCCTATCACTTTTATAATTATAGGTCATGACTAGTGTTGAGCGATTATTATCGACAAAGTTGAAATCGGCACAGTTTTTATGTTGATCGAAATTTTTAGATCATGCGATAATTTAGGTTAAAAATCTGTGCATCATTTTAATTATATTTCGCCATTTTCGGCGCTTCCTGTCATTTTGGCGGCCAGCAAATCAGCTTACAGAATAGAGCAGGGTGAGATGTGTATGCGACGTCATGACTGGGATGTGTATGGTTGCGATTGGCTGGAAAAATCACATGACCTCGTTTTACATAACACAGCCCTTCCTGTTCATGCTCAGTGTCTCTCAGCGTCTCATAGCAGTAGGACGTGCGCTCTGCCTGTGTCAAAACAGCTCATCGAAAATCATCTATTTCTTTACAGAGAAAGCTCTACTGTTAGCTGTGATCCTTACAACTTAGTTAGATCAGAGATTGGAAGATTTTATGTAGTTAGGTAGAGAATTTGAAAGGAGCATCTACCGCTGTAAAGTCACGGGGCGCGGGGGGCGCGGGCGAACACAGACAAGCTCTATAAAGAATACTGGATAAAGTTCACCAAGACTTAGTGTAGACATTGCACTGCAATAGCTTTAATATTAACAGTTTCTATTGAAAAAAATTTGGTATTTTGGGGCCTGAACTTAAAATTTG